>CAJQZM010028158.1:0-20574 GCA_907164665.1 Colias nastes | reverse complement strand
CAGCAAATTAGGGATTGAGATTCAATATAGAAAGCGGCCGTAAGTGGCACAGACATGACAAATCTTTAACTACTACTTCCGTATTCTGAATATACCACGATGTGTTACGTCTCTGAGATATTAAAAAAATGTGTGCGTGTACTAGTGTACACAGGTAAGAAGTGAAACTTCTTTATAGAAATACGTCGAATCAAAGATGGCGCGTAACGGAAAAATGTCTCGCGTAACGAAAAAATGTTACACTAAATTTTTTTCCAACCCCGATAAAGAAGTTTCACTTCAATAAAATTCTACATTAGCGTGTAGATAGACTAAAGATACATCACAATGGTTATTATTTAATCTTTCGTCTGCTATAAGGATAAGGATATTCAAACAGAACATATAATATAATACTATACTAGGTAAAAGTCAGCTTTTGAAGGTTTGAAGTTATTACAGCAGCACTGCTTTGGAAATACATATCAGCGATATCTTCATCATTATAAAATTGCAAATCTGATAATTTATAACCAATTTTCGTCTGAAATCAAAAATTCTGTTCAAGGACAGGATCTTCACAGAATCTCAATGAAATCTTTCGCGCTTATTTTGATTTATTTAATTGCATAGAACGTATAAATTTCAACTTCATGAGTACAATTAGATTCAATTTTCTCCTTAATTACTCAGCGACTCAGCATTTACTTGGCATTTACACAATATCTGAATAATTGTCAGTCCATCATACACAATCAATTCAATCCTACAAGAACCTACTTTATCCTTATTTAATGCTTATTTCAACATATCCTTGAATCTCTAACTGTAACCGTATACCATACGATACAGTTACTAAAGTAGGTTTACCAGGCGTGGTGCACTATGCAATGAAATCATCACAACAAACCATTGATTGTGACTCATGTGCATCTGATTATTACCTTTTTAACCTAGATTGTTGTTAATATCCTGATGAATCATACATTGAGGTCAAAGTTTACTATTTCTTATGATTTTCTTCAAATAGATGTTCTATCTAAACATCACTTTTAGTCTTTCCAGACTCCTTCAATACATAATCTGATCTTTGCCTATGAAATATCCATTCGAAGGATATTCAATATGTGTTAAGTATTTCATAAATTTTATTTACGTAAGTTTTACTCATGTTTTCATTGTTGATATGTACCTACCTACAGAATGACACAAAGACGCAATACTGCTAAATACGGCATTTATAAGGAAAATTGTTATTTAAATATAACAGGAATTGAGATACCATTTATAAACATTAAAATAAGGTTTTCGTATTTTGCTTATTGCCGGATGTGCCGAACTTTCTGATATTATTTTTAAATAATCAAAAAATATGGTTGCATTCGTAAAAACTTCTACCATAAGTGCCAAGGAACACTCCATTTATGACTACTAGTTAAAAACTATTTAAGGGAGTGTTAAGTAGGTACCTAGTTACTCAAGAACGAACCCATATGCTGAGAATATGTGTCAAAGTGATGACAGACATGGATTCAATGGTTTAAACCAGTTTAAACTTCCTTCCCCTTTTCGATGACGAAAATATCAACGGATGGCGGTAATTAACTTATATTATAGTATTGCCACAGATAATAAAATACTATATGTACTAGAAGTATTGCTTAAAAATATTTTATTTGTAAGTGTTCTCATTAAATATTCTGCAATTCATTTTTTATTATATCTTTGATATGTCTGTTTTTGTTTGATAATAATACATATAAAAGAAAAAGTAAGGACGCAGAGTGATTTTAATTACCGCAAAAAGATATCGCGAAATACAAGTATTGGCCAATATAAGTTCCAAATATTTAACGAAAAGAAATGACCTTGAAATAAAAACTAATTGGAATGTTAATCGAAAAGAATTATCAAATAATTAAGTAGGTACCTACCTAGTTTTTTTTAAGTAATTATGTACCAACTGCCAGAATACCAAAGTATCAAACGAAAATACAGACTAATATAAATATGGATGTAGACACAAAAATAAAACAGATAATAAATTATGTATGCATGCCACAGACTATAATCATCGTATTTGAATACCATGAACAATGATAATCTAAAACCACTGTTGTTTGTTGTATTGACATTTGATTGACTCCCATTGTTTTTAATAGACAATATTAATCCTAATCATATTTAATTTTTAATTAGCATTGTTTCTAAAATCTATATAGTTTTTATTATACATTATATATAATTAACAAGCTAGTCAAACATCTTCACATCTATAATGACATTAAATACTTAGATTTTTTTTTCTACTTTCTCAATTTTAAGTTCGACTTCAAGCATCTCTTAGTTTTCCTACTCTTTTCTTTTTTAGTCTACTTCAGCATTTAACTTTGTCATTTTTTTCATATTATATTCCTACGCAATAATCAGTATATTTCCATTACATTGCATTAGCCAAAACTCAAAAAAAAATGAGATCGGTGTTTATTACTACGTAAGTCTCTACGAATAATCAACTTTTCCATCATCTATCTATATATATAAAACTCAAAGGTGACTGATATAGTGATCTATCAACGCACAGCCCAAACCACTGGACGTATCGGGCTGAAATTTGGCATGCAGGTAGATGTCATAACGTAGGCGTCCCCTAAGAAAGGATTTTAGAAAATTCATCCCCTAAAGGGGTAAAATAGGGGATGAAAACTTATACCATGAAAATTTATCTTTTCCACGCAAGCGAAGCTGCGGGCAACAGCTAGTATTAATATATAACTAATGAGAAAATGGGAAGCAGGATATATAAAGAAAGGCATTTACTAATATTTTGCCTATGATGTAACTGCAAAAACTATCTATTAATTAAAGAATGTTTAAAAAACAAATAACTTTCGATAGAGTTTAACATGCATTTCAGCGGAAATTATGAGTTACCTGATCTAATTGCTTCATTTTACTTCAAATCAATTTGTTGGTGTTTTTGCGTGGTTGATTAGATGTATTGATGGATTAGGATGAATTGCGTGTTATATACCTAGTGATTTTTCTATCACACGCCTTATATTAATATAATGTAACAGCTGATCTTTGTTTAATTAAACAATAAATAATACTTCGATGCGTCTATCAATTCGAAACAATTTTCTATTCAGTCTCCCTAATCATTTTTATAAATTCTGTTAAAAATATAACATTTCAAATCATCTCTATATCATTTATATAGAATTTTTCTTACGCAACATTACCCGATATACATTGTCTATGAAGGCTCTTCACGGTTGACAAGGCTCGACCCGAGTTCAAGATTACTCGACTGGCGCATGACGAATCGGTGATCTTGTTTTGCTTTCCACTTTCGATTTTATTAGAATACAATTATACCTAGGTAATTATATCATTAATAATATTATGTTTAGTGCTTGGGTTTTTTTTTTTTGTGTGTGGTGTTTCTCAATGTTAGCCAGAAGGGCTTCTACAAAATGCTTGGGGTAATCGCTACCTAAATATATACGAGTAAGTTAGGTCATATCAAGCCAAGGCCAACTGCATACTCATCTCGTGTTTTTACAATTTTTCTGCGAGTTTGAATACTAATATCTGAAACGGCTCTACCGCTTAAGGTTGCTTCCAGCCTACATATTTTCACGATCGTTACATTCTTTTTTTATTTAATTATTTTTATTCTGATTAACCTATACTTACACAACTATCTAATTACTAAACAATCCCAATATATCAATATGCGGAGAAAAAATAATTCCTATAAATACATTAACATTTTATCTCTACATACGTCCATGACAATGAAATTTCTCATTACCTCATTATTACAGTTTATACATTAAACAGTTGATAAAGTTACGTATTTAGAAAGCTCGTAAAATACAGGAAGCGATCGCTTGTATCTTGGGTCAGTGAGTTATTCAGTCAGTTATTTTAGAATATATTTTTGGCATTTCAAAACGAAAATGTAAAGCCCTAACAGAGATTAACCTAATATATTAGCTACCGGATTTAAGGTAGAAGAATCTGTAACAATTTCTTACATTTTGTTTACTAAACACCAGAATGCAAATGTATACGGCATTCAATCTTTGTCTTTGGCTAGTTCATAAAGTATTTCACATAATAGTCCAGACTCTTATCAAATTTGTTTTCCAGATAATAAAATCTATATATTCATACGCATTACGCAGTGCGTAATCTTGTTATTTTTGTTTTACACCGCCGATTTATCATAACGTGTAGGTATGTTTCATCAATTTCATCGGAAAAAAACTATAAGCAACTAAAATAAACAAATAATATGATCGGTGTAGCATGAGACTAAAATAGGTATGTGAAAACTGCAGCATGGAACCATCAAAAGGGGACACCTGCAGTCGACGATGTATATGTATTATCTATAGATAAGCAATAACTATAATTCCTAATAACTATCATAAGGTTACTCAACTTATTTCTGTGGGGGGAAGTAGTTATGTCATGTACAGATTGACACATAGATATGGCAATACATATAATTTCTGATAAGTTAGCAAATGCTATTATCGCCGTATAGATTATCTGTTTACTGCGAATAACGAAACCAATCAGTTCAATACATTTCATATGTTTTATTGTGACGGATTTAAAGCGTGATTTATTTATGAATATAAAACCAATTTTTAAAAGATAGAAGTGATAAACTTTACTGCTCTTTCTCAATAAAACTACTGAACAGATTCGGTTTAAATTTGGTATAGTAATAGCTCTAGAACAACTAGAGAGCTACAACTATTTTACGGAGCTCCGCGGTTTCACCCGCGTCACGCGTGGCTCCGCTCCTGTTGGTCTTAGCGTATGGTATATAGCCTATAGCCTTCCTCGATGAATGGGTTACTTATCTAACACCGAAAGAATTTTTCAAATCGGACCAGTAGTTCCTGAGATTAGCACGTTCAAACAAACAAACTCTTCAGCTTTTTAATATTAGTATAGATAGCTGTTAAATAGTGAACTCCCCAACCAACTAGCGGACTTATTACCAAATCGCTTCACATAGAACTTCATTCCAACAGGGAAGTCAATCGAAATTGCATACATCACGATACATCGAATACGTAAAAACGTGATAATTCCATACAATCGTAATCTCTGATTACATGAGTCAGTGCTGTAATAGCAATGATCGATACGTCAGTCTGAATTACTACTTCTACGGGTATTGTAGTGCTGATGTCTTTTAAAAGTATCAAACAGTATTTTGAACATGTAAGTCCTTTAATTGTCTATACGTAATAGAAGCCGTGTTTGTGGTTACCTAACTCTGAAATTGCTTGATCGATTGTTTATGCCGCAGGTAATATTGTGTCGTAAAGTTTATTTCATAGTAGAAAATATTAATTATTAATAAATTCAACATAATAATCATGAGATTAATAACAATACAATACCGGCATGTCGCATTTGCATGTGTGTGTAGGTATATAGTATTATCACAGTATTACAATAATTGTAATACTGTGGTATTATAATGTATGTGATGTGTGTAATTTATATCGACAACTTTCTTTTTGGATTTTTTGTAGAAACTAGTCAACATTATCATCTTATATTTAAAATATTATTAAATATCTTTCATTATTTCTCAATACATTTTAAATACTTATAATAAAACAATAACAATAACAAATATTCATCAAAGGGTGTTTGTTTGTATATTCGCATGTATATAACAAAAAATCATTTCCTTTTTTCCAAATGACAACTTACCTCTATAATACTGAACTTTTTTGCCTTAGCTCTCATAGAAACCATTTGCATGTTATCTTCATATCAAACTCAACATCCAAAGACACAAAGCACCGTAACCATCAATAAATATTACGGTAACACATCGGTTATTTCTCACGAACTCAAATGGGTCGCTGCTAACTAGTTTGAGTTCCGTTCTCTGATGGATTAACATCCTATAGATTCAATCTTCAAGACTTGTTATTACGGCGTATCTATGCTAATTTATTAAAAAAATATTTTGAATCTACGATTAAAGCTATAAAAAAATTATTTGAAGTGGCATTGAAACTGAGAATATATAATATGGAGGATAATATAGAAAAACTTCCGGAAATTTGATTATAAACAGCTGCCATTAATGACTTAATTGACAAGTTATAAGAATGTTGTTTCTTGTTATCTTATAAAAAGTAAACCTTTAATTAATTTAGGTCATTAAATTCAATACAGCAGGTGTATCATATCTATAGGTACTATAATATTATAAGGCTGGAGAGTTTGTTTGTTTGTTTGTTTGAACGCGCTAATCTCGGGAACTACTGGTCCGATTTGAAAAATTCTTTTGGTGTTAGATAGCACATTTATCGAGGAAGGCTATAGGCTATATATATCATCACGCTAAGACCAACAGGAGAGGAGCAATGCGGGTGAAACCGCGGGGAACAGCTAGTTCAATATAAAGTACTCGTTCTACTTATTAAACCAATAATATACCAAAACGCATACAAGCAGCTGTTAAAACTTATACAAGGTCATAAATGAAGAGAAAGTATAACTACGGTAGCATCCATAAACATATACTTTTACTTTTTATTATATTTGGGTTGCCATAACAATGTTAAACATCTATTGTTTGTGGTTTAACAATGTACGTAGGCGCGCCAAACGGAATTGGTTGACGGTATGTGACCGTATTTTTGTATGGGAACGTGAAGGGAATTGGAAAAATATGAGCCTATTTATCTATTGGTGATTGAATGTCTTTCTTTTGTGTATTAATATAACGTTTGATATCCTAAAACAATCTACTGCTACTCAATAGGTCAAAGAAGAATAATTATGAGTACTTACTCATAATTCTTCTTTGAGCAGAACTTTGGAACTTTATACACACCTCTTGGCTCTTTCCGATCATAAAGTTAGTACCTGTAGTTCTATAAATCTCTAACAAACTTTTGACTCATTTTGACGTGACAACGTCTTATAATTCGATAAAGCCGGCTGCACGCACGAAAAAACATGACTCATGCGGCGTTACCTCGCTCTGACTCATCTGAGGCGTTCCATGTAAGGCTTGAAGTGCGAGCGAGAGCGCGGAACGAGCGACAAAGAAGCACAATCGGACGTTGTCACGTTCAACTATCGTCAGTAAACCGACTTTACAGACAACCAATTTTTTTATAAGTTGTAAGTATATTTTACTATTAACAGTAAAAAAAATACCATAAACAAGTTGTCTCAGCTATAATAATATTATGTAACAGATTGAGCTCCATTAAAAATAAAATTACCTCTAAAGCAACAACAGTAAATGCTATTTTATACAAAAAATAAAAATAAAAAACGGGTCATATTGCAAGGTTAACTATAAAAAGTTTAATTTGGTCAAGTTTCTGCAATGTTATTAAACAATTTCTTATGAAATAAATTCGAATAGGAATGTGGTTTAAAAATACATTTTAGCGTTAATTAGTTTATTTCTCTATAGTAAATATAAACTAAATTTTAAGACATTTTTAAAAGCTTATAGAAATTGATGATGGGACGCATGGTCATGGTCAAGAAAATCTATCATACCATATTATACCTACCTCTATATGACCAAAACAAAAAACATACATTTTGGCTTTAGTAATTGGAGTTTATCTAAAAATAACTGCTTACTAAATTATTTTAGTATTTTAAAACGAACATAAAGAATCGGAGTTATTAAAACATCTGTTTTAAGTATAACCTTTAGGTAATTTTTTGTTCAAAATTAGTTCGAATTGCAATTTATAAACGAACGTGTCCCAAAAGCAGCGGGGCAGATGTAGGTATTTACAAAAATAATTAGATGATGTTGGAAATGCTACAGAATTATACACCTTATCGGTTATCCAATTGAAATAAGCTTTTAATAGTTCAAATCGTACATTTAAGGTTTATAGGTAATCGACATTCGACAAACGCCGACAATTTCATAATTCATAGTTTATTGATGGAAAGAATATTATATCTAAAAAATTTAATATATTTCTTCCATTTCTCCGACATTAACGACCTTATTCCTCATAATTAAAGGAAGTTCAAACATAATCTAATTATAGAGTCGTTTCCATAATTAATTCAACGTAAACAAATAAAAAGCCTGTATTTTATCGAATACTTAATCTCAAAATTTATAATGCAGCCCTTGAACACACGTAACAACCTTGTTAAAGATAAAACGATTTTTTGCAACTTTGTCAAAAAACTAATTTCGTTCTGCACGTTTATGATTACGTTTTTATGCTAAATAACTTACTTATAAAAAAGTGGGAGGAATTTTAAATTAAAATGCAAATCAATTTACATTCAGTCTTTTGTTACTTATTTAAGAATCTGATGTAGTTACTTATTCAACCTATGATGTCAATTAGATATTATTTACTATCACATACATTTTATTATTTTGTCAACTTTCTCTTTAAAAGTCAAGATTTGATCTGATTATTTTGTGATGCTAAACATTCCCTGATTAGACATCGAAGATATATGATAAGTTTCTTTTAATTTTCTATGAGATGTTCTTCACAAATATTAAGAAACTTGAAGAAACTTGGTTTTCGTGTTATAAGACGATGTTTAGTGTGTTTAGTGCTTTTTGCCTATAATTATGTTGTGTAAATACACAAACACCAATAATATTATAAATTATATAAATACACAAATAACAATAATCTGTTTAAATCAAATTATTAGAATAGGATTACCATACAATTAATTGATAACGTATCTCTAAAGACTACATCGTAGATATATATCTATATTAAATTAACGCACTTGAGATAAATTCATTGATTTATATTTAAAAATATGCTGAAATTCTATGTCCCCTTGTGATTGGAATTATCACCAATTTGATTTTATTTACGGATAAAAAGTTAAGCCTATTTATCTATATCTTTTTTAGCCTAGAGTTTTTTCTGTCTCCGTCGAAACTCGCACCCAAAATTATTCAATACTAGCTTACCGCCCGCGGCTTCGCCCGCTTTGTCTAAAACTAATAAATAATATACTAAAACCTTCCTCTTGAATCACTCTATCTATTAAAAAAAAACCGCATCAAAATCCGTTGCGTAGTTTTAAAGATTCAAGCATACAAAGCGACATAGGGACAGAGAAACCGACTTTGTTTTATACTATGTAGTGATCAAACATAATATGTGAGATTAAAATTAATTACTTATTATTCCTACAATTCGGCTGTCTAATACCATATGTGTAAGTGATTTATGACCGGTTTTAAATCGTCACAATGAACAGGTGAAGCCTTATTATGTAACGAGTTAGTCATGTATCTGAATCATCAAACATCAATACGTGGGTTTATACTTACATCGCTTATTTGGAAACTGAAGCTTATTTTGTATTTTAAGAATATAACTAATTTATTATATTTCCTTATAATTTGTAATAAACGTAGTAAATATTTTGTAATCTGTGTTAATAATATTATTAAAAAAATGTTTGCTATATTCGATCTTTAACTTTATCTGTGGCAAATCCAAGCAAAAGTATTTCTATAGTATTTTTTTTATTTGAGTAGTTGTTCAATTTATTAAATAAATAAAAATGTAAAAAGTTATATACAGAAGACTTCTAACAAATTTCTATAATTAATAGGTATATAGTATACTATATTTCTAGAAATTACTATACTAACTTTCGCATTAACAAGATCGAATGCTACATATAGTATTGTTTACATAACCTGTAGTTAACATAGCCCTTGTGAAAGCAAAGGGAAAACCTGATCTGGCTAGACTAAAGTTTTCTGCCCATAACTGTATCGCTTTCCTAGTAATAATCTCGATTTTTTCCGTTATTTCTTTTTCATAATCAACATTTTTCCTTTTTTTTATATTTCAACTTATAACCGCAAGCAGCTTCATATTTTAAATGCCTATCTAATGTGCTAATATATGTGCTAGACTATAATCTATCTCTGTGATAACTTTCATCCATATTCAATCGGCCACTTTGCATAGAAAAAATTATCTTACAATATAAGTACATACAGGTTCAAGATCACAATAAGTACACTATACAGGCTCAAGTTTATTTCACAAAAATGTAACAAACAACGTCAAGAAACATAATTTCTACGAAACACGATTACCCAACCTAACATTAAAATTCCATTGAAATTCGTATGAAGCCTTCTTCAATACAATTTAATATTTCGTGGGAAAGCACTTGATAATTTCTTTCGTTCCCACAAAGTAATAGAGGTGTAATGAAATGTTTTGGGACTTAATTGTAACCACAATAATTCTTATTACATAATTATGATAAAAATAAATGGCGCTTTCTCGTTATTTAATGGATTGGTTTACTTTTCAGAGTGTTTCTCATACCACAACAATTGGTACAATTTATTTAAGTATAAGAGTCTGTGGTATAAGTAACTGTGAAGTAACTACATACAAATAAAAATATTTTTTTTAATAAATCGTGAATTTAACTTCTATCCTGATGTTTTTTAGAGAAAATAGAGTACTTACATAGGCAATAACGTCAACGTTAGAACTTATAAAGGCTTACAAAGATAAATAATCATAAAAGTTATGCATCTAGTCTGAATTCAGAATAAACACAGTTTCATCGTCTTCTATTTGACTTTGCTTAAGTTTGAGTTTACTAAAATCCTTGACATTTACATCTGCCTAAATTATATAGAAGATAATATAATAAATGAGAATTGATGAAGACCTATTACAACTCTAAATTTTAGATTCAACCACAGATTCAATTTTATATTTAAGATACCTACTAGATAAAAAGAATGTGTTATATACAGATATCGATTTGATCAATAAAAACAATAATGATAGCAACCTTAGCGAATAGCAGCTTATATCCTTTTCACAGCATAGCAGTAATAAATCTGTCATTGGCTATAATTCGAAATACATAAGAATAATTTAAGTGACAATAAAGATTTAGTTCTATCTAGTTGAAAAAATAAATGTTTGAATACCTTGAACGCAAACATCTCATTCGATGGATTGCACGTTATTTTACATAACAATCTTATCTCAAAGTTTATCCAACCAAGCAAATTTACCAACGAGTGCAATATTTACCATGACTCACATATTGCCTAATTAGAATTGTGATCCGTTAATGAGTTTTGCTATCATAGGGGAGAGCGGGGATGAAAGTCACATTTTTAACTTTTTTTATGTAACTTCCAAAATACGTTGTTTAGGAATGATATTTGTATACCAAAAGATAGTGTAATTAATCTGTTACAAAAGAAATAAACGTATTTTTGTGTAATATTATCAGTTGTAGAAATATTTTGTATTTTCACTCTAAAGAAAAATGTGACTTATAACCCCGGGTCAGGGATGGTTGTCACAATGCCTAGGGTAGGTAGTCACGTACTAAATAACAGGCAATTTATAAATAGAAAGTCACACTTTGGTCTTATAATTTTACGGAATAGTTTTTAATTAAGAACTCTTAACCAAATGAAACCGTGTCTACGGTCTTTATTTCAGTCTGAATATTAATCAATCACAATTTTAGCAAACAATAATAATCGTGAGTCAATATAGAGTCATCAAGGACAGATGGACTTCCAGCAGGTTTGTTAGGGTGATTTTCCGGTGTTGATTGAAAATTTACGGCTAAAACAAACAACCTCAAAACGCAAATAAAGTCATCTCGCATACAGGGGGCTAGTTGATATGTGACAACCAGCCCCCGAAAATTTGTGACAACGAGCCCCATAACACGTTTTAGGAAAATAAAATTGAAAATAAATTCCGATCAATGAATATCTAAAAAACTATACTACGATATTATAAAACACATTTCATAATCATCAAATGAACTGAAAGATTATTACTGTAAAACAAGAACGTATAATTACGAGGTTCGACACAGCAGCACAAAAATTTACTTTTGCTGTGCGAAAACAATAAACACGTGTGAGGCCCTCACGGCAGATCGGAGCGGTCTGACGCGAAGTTGGGACAGCGTTTTCACTGTATCGCTCTTGCCACGCTGTTCAACAGACTTATTCGATAGTTCAGTTTTGTGTTAAGACCGCTGTGACAACCAACCCGTGAGACAACCAAACCCGGTCTCCCCTACAATGGGCGCAGGTTTTTGGGCCGCGATCTGCGTAGTTAATTGCAACAATTAATTAATAACACGTGAACTAAACATATGAAGAACTAATGTGTAGGAAATATTTTAACATCACTACTCTCTAATATTACTTGATTTATAAATGTGTAACGTGAGATATAAAAACAAATGCAATCGAATATATTTTAATTTTTTATGTCAGTATTTCGGTTTCGAACTACACGCTACCACTGCTTGTAAGTATTTATTTAAAAGTTATATACCTAATATGTATGTTTATCAGCCCTCTGGTTTCCATAACACAAGCGAAAGCTTAGTATGGGATCAGATCGTGCTGTGTGTGAAAATTGTCCTGAAATATGTAAGTAAGTATGTTTATTATTATTGATATTATACCTAAAAAAGAAATTTGAAAGATCAATACTGTGAATTTGAATTAAATATTCAATTCGCATGGCCATGAACCGTCGGCATATGCACAATGATGTCATGCTGACCGGCTCATAAGCATTTTAATGTTTTTTGCCTTTTTCCAGAATCATTTCAAAACATTTGCATATCTTGAGGTCAATGTATGAAAAAAGCTACTATTTTTATGTTTGTTTGTTTCTTATTTGTATACCGTCAACCGTGGGATAGCTTTGATCGCGTGGGACCGGATAAAAAGTTATTTTGCATAACTTGTATTAGCCAAATCTATTCATTTCGTGTGCAAAAATAAAATTTCACATGTATGGATGTGAAATTTTATAGCTATTTAAGTTATATTATAATCTATTAATATACCTACGTATAATAAGATACGAAAATTATTCTGATAGGTATAGTATATAATATTTATATAAATGGTGTTTTTCAAAAAAGGAGTTTGCTTTCAAAACTCAAATGCATTTTGAATAAATTTGTTCCATTCACCTTATTATTATGAAACTTTAATAATTATAAGCAACATCATGAAAACGTTTATTTTTTTCGTTTAACAATTTTAATTACAATTATCTAGATTTCAAAATATTAGACCGATTTTATGTTAATTATTACAACGAAATACGTACTTGACCCAGTATATAACAATTAAGTATTTGCACAAAAACATATGTGTCCCAAATGCTTTGACAGCCCCCATAGGGGTCTTACACAATACAATGTACTAAATCTATACAATATTTAAACTTAACTTGTTATACAAAATTTAAATTAGGGCGAGGTTTTAAAATGTTTATACACATAAATAAATACTGAACTATTGTTTTCTGTGGTGTGTTGTGTGTGTGTACTTCTATTGTAATCTGTGGCGTAATTATAAAAACTACAATGAAGAACACATGTTATAATAATTAACGATTTAGTTACATTACTAGTAGCTTGTTATATTTTTAACGTTGTGCAAAATATATTTGTTTCAATCAGGGTATAAAACTTTTACTTTCATTTATTATATTACTAGCGGTCCGCCCCGGCTTCGCCCGTGGTACATATTTCGCAATAAAAGGTAGCCTATGTTCTTTCTCAGGGTCTAAAGATTGTCTGTGCCAAATTTCATCAAAATCGGTTGAGAGGTTTAAGCGGGAAAGCGTAACAGACAGACAGACAGAGTTACTTTCGCGTTTATAATATTAGGTAGGGATTACAGTTTAAACTCAAAGATAATGTATAAGCAGTATAAGTAATGTATTCGTCTCTCAGTATTTTTCCGATCTTGCAGATTCACAAATCACAATCACATTAAAATATTCCATTTAAATATTTACAAAGAGATGAAAACATAAATAAACTCAATGCATTTCTAGTGTCACGTATGAAAAATGATGCATTATATAAAACTTTTTTCATATGTCTGATACATATACATTGACCATTTAGTTTATTTAAAAAAATATGTATGTTATACATACTAACTTGACTTGATTTTAAAAAAGCATAAAGAGAGTTTCTTGTCGGCTCTTTATTGTAGAGCCTGCTTTCCGAACCGGTAGTAAATGATTAGAATGTATTATGATGACGCAAAACCGCTTCTTGAAAAAGTGTAGTTGACAAAATATATTTTCTAGTTTTAAACATAGTCACATAACCTATATTTTTCTACAAAGACTTACAAATATCTAGAGACTTTACATTGCGATTCAAATGAGAATAGGATCGTCAATGATCTTTGTGTCAAATGCCATTTTAAAAATACGGTTAGCATAGAAAATGTTTTTTCATATCAATGACTTATTTTATACTCTTTTATAAAATGTAAATACAAAAATTACTTTTTTTTATCTAATTATTAAAAACAATTGTTTTGATTTGACAGCTATGACGTCACAACATGGCGCCCAATCGATCCTATTCTTATTTGTACCATTTTTTTTTAACAACAGTATACAGTATACTGTACATTCGGGTCTCAAGTACCAACAATATACCATACATACAAACTCGTTTGATTCGTGTGTCGCCTCAATTTCACCGACAGTGCCCTGAATACCACATTTCTATAGTTATTATTATCTAGTTGACCGGCGTCCGACATCTTGGTACGCTTGCATTAAAATGAACAAATGAATGTATGTACATATTTACATATATAATAGTATAAGACCGGAATATATCATCAGTTAAATGACTAATGAGTAATGAGTATTACACAGTTTATTACTAAATATGATATTGATAGAAAAGGCTATAAATTCTTATTAGAGACGAGCTGCTTATAATAAATTATTTTTCACGATTTTATCATATTATGGCGAGACGGGTTTCTTGGCACGTTTTCTTGTATTATATTCGTATTAATATTCGGTAAGTACATGAAAGAAAGATCATGAAATTGTATGAACTGTTGATGTGAAAAAATCGTAGACAAAGACTGTGTAGGTATTTCAATATTCAAATAAATTATAGAGATATTAAATACATATAAACATAAGCTACAAATACATGCTAACGTATAAAAAAGCTATTGTATTTCACATGAGAACACTCAACACAGTTGGCCTGATCCCATTGCAGTATTACGAAACGTTGAGACTTCTTGAATAATCTTCCTTGTATCAATCGAGGAATGCATAAATAAAAAGCCTATTTACACTTTCAATTGATGTCACTTTACGAAATACATTACTTCGTCTATACGGAAAAGTTGACATACTCTTTCTTAATTTCAACCTGATGCTTTGTAATACAATTAACTAAATAGTAGCCACACACCTATTATAATACCTTTAAGAATTCTTACCAAAACTACAGGACAATCCTATCTATCGTCAATCATTAATATCCTACACAATACATTGCCCAATTAGCAAGCGCATCAAAACAGGTACCTCAGCATTTCAATACAACTTACGCAATGTACAGCAATCTAGTTTATCCGATCGCATCTCAGTTCGTTCACCTCGCGAGATGGTACAATGGATCTATCATAATAGGATGGCCTTGTTGTATCCGTGTATTGTACCTCTATAATTGGCAGAACTATAATTATTAAGTGCCTATAAGTTTGAATGCAAATGAACAAGCCCTTTAATGCATCGATTTGTATAAATTATTGTGTGCCGTTTGTTTATTATGTTATAACAACTCTACCATTACCATCGTATTAGCTATAGTATTATAATATTATCCATGGTATTAGCAAAATCAAAATAAATGTTTAAACATACGTTTACTAAAGTTTGCCGGTCGTCTTTTTTTTATTTTTAAATCCATTAAAGCTAAGAAAACCGGACATCTCTCTTAACATTACAACACTATTGTTTAATATTTCAAATATTTGATTTGTATGTAAAATTGTCAACAATGGCTTACCAAGTGAAAGTGCATCCTGTAATATTTACTTATTGAAAACACTAGTTTTGCGCCGCGATGGTACTTACCTACGTTACGTAAGGTTACTCAGTAAAAAACAATATTCCATAAAATTAAAATAAATTAACGGGACAGAGCTATCTATCAAAACATTATTTTGTTTGTATAAATGCTAAAAGATTCTTATTGCATTCATTAGCTTTTAAAAGTTAAAGACTTTAAAGTTTAAAGGTTTTGTAACGTAATTTATTCCACTTAAATTTTATTAATTTTATTGCCAATCTTCTAAACAATAATGACCGGTTTCACCACTTCTCGACCAATTCTGAACTCTGGATACTATTTCCACAGTATTACAATATCTATATAGGAAATAATATATTGTAAATAAATCTATTTCGCTTATCTGTCAGTTAAAATTCAATCAATGTATTAAAATATAATATGCCGTTCTATATGACTCTATCAGCAAGTGGTGAAATTGATCCTAAAGATTTACATTTCTAAACAAACTCGTCTAAAATCAACATCACATAAGAAAATAAAAAGAATAAGAAATACTAAAATTAAATTAAGCATTTATCTTTCAGCTTGTTAGATAATATTTATATCAAAAAAAACTTGAATTCTATATTAAATTTGTTACATAACGTATTGGTGCTTGTAAATACAATTTTAATGCTATCTTGTATAGCCTTTCATAAAAGTCGGTTCGGTAGTTGAATCGTGAAAGCGGAACAAAACCGCTTTCGTATATATTTATATTAGTCTTTAGGATATTGTATTAAACTCCATGTGCTAATATGTTTTTGGTTAACACTGAAACTGTATAAATTTTTATATAAATATTATGCGAAAGTCTTTCTGTTACGCTTTCACGGTTGAAGCATCGATTTGGATGAATTTTGGAATTTGAGCAGTTGCAGTCAAACGTTTTTTTTTTTTTTCGAAATTCCTTAAGTATTTATAGGGAATTTAAAGTTTTTTCGCTTGCTTTTGGTCTAATTTTATATTTATTTTTTGCTCTACATTTCCTTTTACCCAGTAAAATGATCACTATATATTTTTGCTCCTCAATAAAAATGTATGTGGCCAGTCAAGGAATGCGGACTTTCTTTTTTCCTTTGTGGTGTTAAGTTGCAAAAAGAATATGAACATACACGTTCCTTATTCAAAAGATACCATTACTCAACAAAAGAGGTCGATATTGTATTGAAGAATGTTGCTGGCCAGTGAGATATTTACTGGCGCGGTTTTTTAAAACGCCATTAAAAAAATGTAAACACACCTTTTTTTTAATGTAACGTTATTGCGGACTAAAGCTTTTATTTTCCTTATTATAAGTACATCGAAATATTTTATTACTTATGTATTTTTAAACAGGCATTATCTAATACTTACATAACATAATAAAAAGTATAAAAGATCGTCACCCATTATAACCGGTCAAACAGCTACTTGAATGCAAAGAAAGTAAAATAAACGAACCTCTATTTGCTTAAGAAATGCCTTGTCCACATGTGATTTCTAAATCTCATGAGCATCCTGAATCCTGATTAGAGACACTCGAATAAGTTTATCATTATATTATTTAATTATTTTATTCAGATTTACTTCAATATACAATTATATTTTAATTATAATTAAAAAGGTTCTCAAAACATAGATCCTATTAAATTATATATTTGTATAATCTCAAATTACATAAAAAGAGCTAAATTTGATTCTCAAAATATACTTCAGACAGCAGACTACAATAGTGTCCCAATCTATAATAATAGTCATAACGCATGCAAATAATGATGTAAAAAAATCGTTCACAATCAATTATTTTAATGAAGTGCTTAGCAAACATCTGTTTGATAACGCAATGAAAGTAGGTACAAGCTGTGGTACAACTACAAGTAACAACATAACAAATGATTGTGTTTAATGATAGGGAACATAGCTTTCCTTTATTACACAATTAATATTGGTATATTATAGTTATTATACGCACATGATCGGTTTTATAACTGGCAGTAAAAAGTGAACTCAATCTTGATTGGCAGCGTAATACATTGTATTAAACGATTCATCTATCTAATACTTGCACGCAAGCGTAACTCGTCTTGGAATTATAATTAATAAACACCTAATTTATACTTTTATCTAAGATTTATATTTTTATATAATCGCTAAATATATTTAATAAGATGTAGTCAAGCGATCATAACTTTTAAGGCATTAATATTCAAATATGCATATTCAATTACTTAACGATGCGTACTCCCATTGCATCCTAATCGACCGATGCAAATCACAGTGAAAGTTAACAATGACTGATATGTTCTCGTTTTTTTCTTTTCAGAATGCCAGTTATGTGATCAACAGACGCTATTCGCGGAGCAAAATGTCACCCGTCTGCCACAACTTCGTACAGAATGCGTGGAAAAAAGATTTTTGCTCTAACTGCTTCAAATCACGCGAAGAACACGTCAAGCAAGACAAGACATCGGATGGTAGTAAATATTTAGCGACTCCATTCCAAAACAGAAACACATTCTTTAAGAAGACCCCACCGAGTATTCTTAAAGTTCACTCGAAGAAAAAGAGCAAACGTAACGTACGATTCCCAGAAGAAGTATGCAGTGTAATAGGATATGGAGGTGACGACTGGTCTGACGGAGAAGAATTCGAGGTCTCCGAAGACAACGATGTAGATGATACATTCCCAGACACTGAAGAGGAAAGAGAACTACACAGAATAACAAAATCTAACACTGATTTTAACACAGTGAAAGCTAATCTGCTTGGCGATTCAGTTGCTAAGTCTTATACTTCGTTAATGCTAGGTAAAGTACAAACAGACTCTGATGGAAAGAAGAAAACTTTAATGGTGTCAGTTACCCCGTTCGGACAAGATAACAAGAACTCCCCAATCAAAACACACATTCGAAAACCCGCTGTCATTAACGTTAGTGACCCTCCCACCGAAGAGACATCAAGTAATTATAAAACGAATATCATTCTCTCTACTTACATTAAGGAATCTGAAACAATTATAACAACAGAAGGTGTTAAATCATCTGATGCTATTTTATGTACAGAAAAGTCACTACTGGAAGAAATATCTGAAACTTTACAACAGAATAGGCTGGGGGGTGGTACTGACTTAAACTTATCACAAAATAATAACAAACCAACTGTTGTCGAAGAAAAAATTAAGGAAAGCATGCAAGATGACTTTGAGAGAAAAGAGACGTCTGAAACAAAGAAGAATGGTATTGTAAGAAAATCCCCGTTACCTAAGACTCAAGAGAGACCAAAAGTTAATCTTAGTAGATCAGAATTTAAGTTTTGTAAGATAAACATTGAAAGTAGCAGTGTTGATTCGGCTGTAAGTACATCGAATTCAACCGCTAATAACTCATTCACTTCTGACGACGAAAGCTTTAGTGGACGAACTGACTCTGACAACGATGACAGTGGCCATTTCTCCGAGTCACACAAATGTGAAGAAACTGTAAAAATCAAGGTATTTAACGAAAGCGATAAAAACATTAAAATGTCACCTATAGGACAGGTGAGAAAGGTAGATGGGCAAGCCCATAGTGGATATTCAACATTCCAAAGTCCTATTATAGATATGCCACCTATCATTCCACAACAAGAAGCAATTTTCTCTGCGGAAGCAAGTCGAGAACTGGCTGGGGAACCCGATGGAAGAGCGGACCCCGATGAATCTAGTGAAGCCCCGGCCTTACCTAAAAGCCCAGTACCTACTATGGATCCCCGTCCATCATTCCTACATGGTATGATCACTGATATAATGCCGTCCAAACCGGTCGTACCAGAAAAGCCCAAGCTTCCTGTAAAACCAGCCATAAAACAAACAACCAAGAAAAGTAACACCGCAATGCAAAATATTATGCAAACAACAAAAAAAGACGAGGAGAAAGTTCCGCGACATGTAAATGAGGATAGGAATGATGAATTGTGCGAGGACAGATCGGATGCTTTATATTACGCAAAGCCAGTATTGACCAAACAAGATAGTGACCCTTCACTTAGCAGTATGTGCAAACGGAAAGCACCGACCCCACCTTTATCCCCAACGGAGGAGTTTTCTAATAATATTTACCAAAGAAACGCAAACGGTTTCATGAAGTCTGACTCACCAGTCGTTCGCGAAATGGAAAAACGCGAAAGGGCCATTATGTCATCTTCCCCAAAACAAAAACATTCAAACGAGCCGGATCTCTGCAAGAGTGACATTCCAGAACCGGCACCTAGAAGAAATATTTCCCTATCTCATGACAATTTACTTTTAGATGAAAAGCGGAAAGGAAAGCTAAAGTTCTCGATCAAAAAATTATTGCGCATTGGGTCTTCTAAAGACCTGGATAAAAAAGAGCTCAGTGTGCCAACCGTCACAAAAATGATGACTAAAACTGAAGATATTTACGATTTGACACCAAAACCGAAGCCGCGTTTAGTGATCATACATCCTCTGGATATCAACGGATCGAGTGTTGAAGTTGTGAAATCGAATGGCGAGGCGTCAGAGAACCTGAGGCGGCTGAGTCACGACGATGTGTCGTCAATATACAGCGTCTGTAGTTCCGCGACAGATGACATGCCCAAGGTCGTGAACAAGCCGCCTCCGCCTCCGAGGTTATCGAGTGAAGACTACAA
>CAJQZM010028157.1:0-11413 GCA_907164665.1 Colias nastes | reverse complement strand
GAATTTCACCTTCCTTCCTCCACAGTGGTGACCCCGACGTGATCAACTCCTTCTGTCCATCCATGATGTCTATGCTCACCAATCCCTTCCCCGCCTACGATCACCGCCCGCCAGCCAGCGCACTCGGCTTCAAATGGAGTCCTGTCCACTAGCATGTGCGATCGCGCATGCCTGGTCAGCTCCACAGCCATCCTCACTGCACACTCCGACTCACTGGAGCATTACACGCAGCATCACCGCACTCAGTTCCGACTCACTGTGAACTAGCGGCTTCCTGTTCCGACTCACTGGAACATACCTGGCACTGGCGAGGCAACTCGTACTACGACCTCCGGTCTCGGAGGGGAGTCCTGTAGCGACACCTCGCTCTGAATCGCGCAAGCGAAATGTTTTCGCTACAGAGCTATATATACAACTTTCCGACATCATCCATTGGGGCCTTCACGGCCGGCCAGTCGAGTAGACTGGTCGAGGATCCTCCCTTTTTCGATGGAGGAATTTCACCTTCCTTCCTCCACAGCTTTATAATATTAGTATAGATACCCGTGCGAAGCCGGAGCGGGCCGCTATGTTTTTATATACAACGTTCACAGATTTTCTGTAGTGTATTTAGTATCAGCATTGCACCCGTGCGAAGCCGGGGCGGGTCGCTAGTATTGTAAATAAATACAAGTATCGCATATTAATAGCATACTATTGTAAATTTATAAGTACATTATAATATGATATTTATAAGTACATTATGCTACATGAGTGCTACGCGAGAAAAAATACGACATCAATACGCCTGTCTGTTTATTTTATCAATAAGTATGTTCAAATAATTTGCTCTGAATATTTTCACAGGCTCGGCAGTTTTAAATGATCTAAATTGATAAATTCATAACATTTCTATTTTATATGCTATTAAAAATGAGAAGACAAGTCAAATCATTAAAAATTCGTATTGATTTCTTTCATCAGAAAATAGATATTATTTTTAATTCGCAACTAATCAATAATTTATATTTTCAACTGCTTTTTTAAATGTTTTGTACAATATTAAAATCATAACATCAATATATGTACTTATTATATTTAGGAAAAATCGAAATGCAATATGCTATTAAATTTTATGCGATATACATTTTATTCAATCGATTTCACTAATAGATAACTTTTAGAATTAAAAATAATTCTAATTATATTGAACTGGTTCTAATTAATTCCAAGACTTTGGATGGGTTAAAATTACTTTAGGAAAATGGATTTTAAACAAAGATTTCAATTAAATATTAGATATTTTATTCACATTTAACATAATAAATAACAACGTAAAATAAATCAAAAAAACAATAACACGACGTAATCAATGCTTAATTTTAATTTCCTATTATTGAATTGACGTCATAAATATGAGGAAAATTTTAATACTCATGTCAATACAGCTTTAAATATATTCAATCTCATACTGAAATGGTAAAAATTATATTTAAGAATTATAATGTTTTTCTTAATTCAATTGCAATATTTAAAACATTTTAACAACTAAATAAGAATTTCCAAACTTTAAAATTAAATAATATAGGTACCTACCTACTATGAATAGAAAAGACTACGAAAAGAGTTTTCGTAGCGTAGTGTGTATTTATTAAAATGTTATTGTACTGTATGCAAAAATCTGATAATAGAATCTAATCCTATTCTGATAATAATCTGATGACATAAATATAACAATATTATGATATTTGCATTAGTAATTATTACAGCTACCCCTATATAAATTATTTATTGTTCATAGGTTAGATTTTAGAACATAACATAGTTTACGGTAATGTTTTGATAACTATTATTATTGATAGAAGAATTGTTCAGATATTGCAAGACCATTTTCTAGATAAAAGCAGTTAACTTTTCTGCTTAAATTGTGTAAAATTCATTCTAGTATTTTTAGGAAGTAGGTAATGAAACGAGTAGATAATAAATAATTAAATACTATGTTGTTGCCTATTGGAAGGATAATTGATAAAATAAATATAAAATTGATACATAAATATTCAATTTTATTGTTTATATTTAACACAAAGAAATAATAATTAAAAATGTTGGATTCTATACCTAAAAATACGTTAATAACTAAAACTAAATTATATTGATATGTTTTATTCTGCTATTCTTGATTGGAATGAAATAACAATAATCTATTTTTAAATAAATTAATCATCACGTGAAATTAATAACACAAAGCAACAATTAATATAATACATATATTTAACAATAAAATAAATCTACGAGAATTTATTGCGACAGTAAAATAAAAATAAAAAATTATAATCTGTTGACGTTATTGCCAAGAAATAAAATCAAGGCAAGGCATGTCAAATAATAAAATCAAGTCGTAATTTATTTTATCTAGTTCTTTATTGATATAAATTTATAGTTCTTTATTCATCTTATATATTTTATACAATAATATTAAATTATAAAAATATTCAATATGTTGATGCACAAATATCAATTAGTTTCGTTTGCTAAATTTTCATTATAACCTAGTTATTTATAATTTTACTAATATTATATCAAATCAACGTTCAATAATTCTTAATTATAATAAAATGATTAACATGTTTTGATAATTAAAAAAAAATGAGTACCTACAATTGAGTATGCCAGATTTTTTAGATAATTTCGCATCACAAACACATACAGACACACTTATCAATTTAGCCGTATTTAATTTTTTAATACACTTCGGTAGCTGTAAAGCTCCGAACAAAATACCTTTTTATTCAGTGATACAGGAATGCACAATAAACAAGTTCTTTTTAAGATTAATACAACAATAAACATTTAAGATCTTTTTATTTGTTTTGGTTTCTAATTTTCTTTGGTTAATAATAAAACATTTCAATCCCGAATTAGTGGTACCATAATATTGTAGTTAATAATTGAAAGAAAATTAAAATAAATTAAATAAAGTGTGTTTTTTTATAACAATTAATTTACAAAGCTTTGGCTTAAATTATCCATTCGTATACGATACAAGTCTAAAACAATTACTGTCAGTTACTACTGATAGCTGCACAATTATTCAAATAAATCATAAGGCACAATATCTGGACGGCTCCAATCCATAAAGCTTTAATTTAAAAAAACAATATAATACTGTATAAAATTTCATTCTAATATATTTATAGATACTATCTGAAGTGATTGATATAAGCCGATACTTCATTATCAGAACCGGCATTTACTTTTATTTTTATCAAGGCTCAGATCGGATACATTAAAATCAATGCACGTGCGTGCATTACCATTTACCACTATCTTCGTTAGATAACAACAATTTCGTTAAAAATGTACTCAATCTGATCGCCGCGTTATCTTTATCAAAACACAAAAAACGTTTCTATCTACATGACAATGAGACTCTAAGTAGACCTTCAGTGAAAGAGCTAAAAAGTATAGAACATAGCAGTCGTAAGGATAATGAGTCTTGCTGCATAGCTGGTACGTGGCTGGTACAGTCCCGCAGTCCAAAGATGAAAGAAGTGGCGCCGAGAGGTCGCTCAAGCCAACCGTTCATGCTGCGTTCATCTGCAACAACAATTTAAGCCCATGAATAAAGAAAACCGAGTTGTACCCGAGCGACCTGGGGGGCTACTGGTATGTCTTATAGCATTATTTATTCCAGTATGGGAAAGTGACAGCGCTAGCGGAACCGTCTAGCTCCGTCTCTTTCCCATACTGGGATAAATACTCTAATAAGACATGCCGGTAACCACCCTGTACAAAAAACCGGCGGCAAATTTTATAAACAACACGGCCTTCGGCTCAACATTGGCCTCGATTCACTTCTTTTATCTTCTTTGACGTCGGTTTTTCTGTACATAGCCACTATCGAAATTATACCTTTGTAAATTGTGATAGTAATACAAATTATTACAATTACACTTATTAGGTGGAATTATATATTCGGTTACTAATAATTTAATAGCCGTTTTTAGGTCTACTACTTATGGTAATTATAATAATAGTTCTCCTGACCAAATTACGACCACAGGTTAATCAAATGGATTGTAAAGGTAGGAGATCGATCTCAGTGGAAAGCGCAAGAGATATACGATACATATTATATACATCCGTGGGCCGGGGCATGAATTACATGAGCCCATAAATTATAATGAAAAATAAAGAATACTTATTGATAATAATATAATGAATAAATCGCGTTTAAAAATCGTTAAAATCATTAATATCTAAATACCTACTCGTTGAATTTTTCAAACAAAAATTAGACAAAATATATTCCTGACGTCAGACCACTTAAAAAGACTTGTAACATTTGCATACTAACATCTATTACATAGATATTTATTTACTTAGCTCTAGCAAATGCCAATCATAAAATGAATGTTGTATTTTAAATGGCAATCTACATTTTATTAATTTAAAAAATCTAAACTCATCAACAATAAACAACATAAAATTCAAAAGTAAAAACAGCATGCTATTTCATCCAAAACAAAAGATACCACTTCCAAAATCTGGTTATTGAACCCAAAAACTTTGACCATACGCGCAAAAAATTATTATTCGCAAATAGTGCATTGCATATTAAAAATGTAGATTATAATCATTTAGTGAGTCTTTCATCCGAGTGCGCAGGAGTGTCGACAGATTAGCTCTTGCGCAATGTCGCTAGGGGTTACTGATATTACATCATACTATATTCCAGTGTTACTCGCGAACAAAACCATTGAAAAAGCTATCTCCAATATCAACCGGTTGCTTTTTCAAAAGAAAAACCCTGAAACTATTTCCAATAAGTACATATTTACATTGCTCTACATCTCTATAAAATTAATAGTTTCGTTTATATTTTTTTATCTACCTACTATTTTGTCCTTGTGGATTCCCATTCGAAGTATGAATAAATCAATATTGTCTACTATCTGTTCCTTATTCAATAAAAAAAATTAAGCTAGAGAAATAAGAGATAAGCAAGCTTAAGCACAAAAGAAACTTCGTGCTGAAAACATAGATATCTACTACATATTATGCTTGCGCTCGAATCTCTACTTTTTCCTTGTCGAAAAAAGGGCAGACAAATTAGTCGCATTCATGATATAATTACAAAATTTGGTCAAAAGTAAAATTAAATTCTTTAAAAAATCCTTTTCTATATATCTTTGTTTCTAAGATTTTTTTTTTACTTTATTTTTTCCATCAAGATGAATACATGCTAATTATGCAATTTCTCAACATGCAACATGGTCTATAAATAGCGAAAATTACAGCTATCTTAATCTTTATAAAGACGCAATTCATGAGAATTCGCGATAATGACGTTCTATTTAAAGACGTTCTATTTTTACACAATCATCCAGATATCCGCAATTCAATTTAGCCCAGGCTATATAAAGCAGTAAACTTCAATTAAAATAATTAACAGTGACACGAAACCTGCGTTTGCGCCGGCCCTACGCACACATGCACAGAAGTAAACCGGTCGAATGACGTCAATGGTGGGTGGAACGATAAAAAATATCGGTTTACTGGCGGGAAACAATGCATAAATATAACAAGCCATTGTTCCAGCGCTAATTCGTCATTTGCATGTTATGTACTTAAGCTGAGAGGCAGCCCTTTAAACGGAAGATTTATTGATTATTATTATTATATGTATTGACTAGTCTTATTTGTGATGCGTTTGTAATCTATGGAATTTCTAGAGCAATTTGAAATAATCTTATGCATTTATTGGTTTAATTGCTTGAGTCATTTAAGATATTTACCATCATCTAATTTATATTGTACTAAAAACTGCTAAAAGTGCGTAGCTGGACTCATTTTATTATAACAACAATTTTGTCTCTACTTTATTCAAAAAATAATTCGTTGTTGATCAACCGTGAAAACCAATTCGATCGTTTTTATTTTGAGTCAAGCTAAACACTTGTAAAGCTTTATGCGTGTAAAGTTAACTTTTACAAGAGCTTTCGAATGGTCAATATTTATAAATATCTTTCGGAATGATTCTAAAAAATAAATTAGATAAAACATATTTTCTTTCAGCAGCTATAAAATGGTTTTTTAAGTAAATACATCAAATTTATCCATAAAATACAGTTTATAATTATATACTCATAAGTTTTAAATACCAACAAAAGCTTCCTAGCCAACGAATCTAGAAGAATTCGCTACAGTTTCATATGCAAGTAATCTAAACAAATTATATTGTAGGTAGCTGACGTGTTGCAATACATAACACAATAAAACGTCCACTTAACGAGCTTACATTCAAGCGAACACAGAAAACTTATAATAAAATGATTTCTAAACAACTCGCCGTCGAAACGAGATACAAGTAGTGACGTCAATGCCGTCCATGAGAACGTTGCTTTGTGACACATTGTCTGATAAATACAAATTTACATTGCTATAATGTGCTTGTGTCACATGACATAATTCACAAAATAACGCCCTTGTGTATTCAGTACGTGAGTACATGTTGATTATTGTTCAGTGTAGATGGTACGGGAGCTATTAACGTTTTAAAAAAAGTCATTTTAGTATACTTAGTTGGGTTTTTGATATACTGTTTCTCTTGCTATTTCGGTTAGAATCCGGGCTGTCTGGCTGGCGGTAGTGGTTGCGTTTATTAGTGCGCACAGGAAAATATCCGTAATTTAAAGTCATTTATTAACGCGTAATTTTTAATCTTTTGCCTTTAGATAGATCCATCAGACATAATTTTTTTATTGCAAGACGTTTTTTTCGTTGTTAAATAGGTGCCATACGCAATTTTTTATTTCAAAATAATTAAAATGTCATCGAAATAAGTGAAATTACATCAACATGAGTCCGCTTAAAAGGTAAGTAATAACTTTATTACTTATATTATATTATCCTTTTTTAATACTTACATTGAATAATTAGTAAACTAATATTTTTAATAGATGGTTTCATATTTATTACACTTTTGGGTATTAATATGAATTTGATGATATTTGGTTTTTATCAAGTTTACATTAACGTCCTATTTGAGGTTCGTTGGGAAAAGGAGGCACCATGGTAGATTGTTGCTAAAAAATTGTAAATAGTAAAATGAATATTATACATAGTATATCCTTCACGGGGACTCATGTTGATGGAATTTCACTTATTTCGCTGACATTTTAATGATTTTGAAATAAAAAATTGCGTCTGGCACCTATTTAACAACGAAAAAAACGTCTTGCAATAAAAAATTTATGTCCGATGGATCTATCTAAAGGCAAAAGATTAAAAATTACGCGTTAATAAATGACTTTAAATTACGGATATTATCCTGTGCAGATAAGATGCGCACTAATAAACGCAACCACTGCGGCCAGCCAGACAGCCCGGACTCTAACCGAAATAGGAAGAGAAACAGTATATCAAAGAACCAACTAGACTAAAATTCTCTCTTGTCAACGTTGGTAGCTCCTATACGAAGAGCTTGGCAGATACCGTACTCAGTTGAAATTTTAATAAGGGAAACCACGAGATTAGAGCCTAATAAGTTTCTTTACACAAAAAAGGCTTATAAATATATTAAAACTCTTATCAGAAATCTATTTTCAGAATAAATATGCCCACTTTAACAAGTTAGAGATAAGTCGAAAATCCGGATAATAATGTATGGATATACGATTGTGTATTCGCAACTTTATTATTGCACAGTTGCGAAAAACACACAAATCATAAAAATAGATATAGACATAACTAATTTTCGTATTCGTCTTAATGATATCTTACTCAACTGCCCTAGGGTATGTCTGACTTTTTTAATCATAAAAGATCAGTTTGTTTAAAGGGCAGATGATACCAATTGAAGAATTCCAACACGCTCTTGAAGAAGAAAAAATCTTATAGGTATTATGCTAAGTACCTACGCTTGTTAATTTCTTCTTTTTCTTTTTAATCTATAACACGCGAATCCACAATCATTTTCTTTACTTTGTGTCCTGTGATAACAGCTATTCCTACTATTTTTTTAGAACAAAAACGGAACTTTTTTCATGAGAGTAAAATGCATACAACATAAACAAGCTTAAAAATGAGATACTTCTTCTAACGCTAAAACTACACTATAACATATTCCCAACACGTTCTCGTAAAAACCGCAAATTAATAAAGATAAAACAATAAAGATATGACAATATAAAAATTAAAAATCCCTAAGTTTATTACTGTGCGAAAACGTGTTCACAATTGACATCTTTACATCGCGCTATTCATAATATTTGAGTTGGCAACATCATGGCTCTATAAAGTCTGAATGTAATGTCTATAGTATTAAATTATCTGTGGTTATGTGTTAGGTAATAACAGTAAAAATGTTATTTCGTAATATTACTTAATCAGCTTGATTATAGATCTTGATATAGGTAAGTCACAAGATGAAAGCTATTAAGCTCTCATCTTGTGACTTCGCTCTGACGAAAAAACTTCCTTATCGAATAATATTAATAATATCGTAGTAAGTATTTTAGATTTTTTTGCAGTCGAGAGTTGATTGTGTTGAAAATAAAAATATATCATTCCATTTTATGTGACCTTTCTAAAGCAGCATTGAAAAAAATACACATAAAATATGCTCTTCGTTAAAAGCTCAAGAAAATAAGTACAAGTACTTTATTTATTATATATATTTTTAACCACAGTCTACTAATGGAGCAACGTAATAAAATCTTTATTTTCATAAGCAAGTACTTTTAAACATGTAATGAACTGTGAGAACATAAAGAAACATTTAGGATTGAATTATTTATGCTAATATTTTTCTTATAATTTAAGTACATAAAGTAAATTTAAAATTTAAATTCAATGAAATGAACTAGTTATTTCATATTTGTAGATATATTTACTAGGTGTCCCGACAGACTGCTAAAATTTTCTGAATTATTTAACTTCTAGAGATTTAAAATAAAAAAAATATATTGGGCACTAAACTTCTGCAAAGGATTAAAAAACTAAGATATGCCAAAGGTAAAAGGATTATTTTTATTACAGAAGCCAATTACTTAAAATCTAGGCCGTGAAAGGAGGCCGACTGCGATTGACAATACGAAACCACAACTGTAACATAGTATATTAGATACTAGCTTACCACCCGCGGCTTCGCCCGCTTTGTCTAAAACTTAATAAATTATATACTAAAACCTTCCTCTTGAATCACTCTATCTATTATAAAAAACCGCATCAAAATCCGTTGCCTAGTTTTAAAGATTTAAGCATACAAAGGGACATAGGGACAGAGAAAGCGACTTTGTTTTATACATACTATGTAGTGATGATTATTTACAGTAAATCATTATTATTTAAAAGTATATAAATCACATACAGTTTTCGGTATGATATGTATATTTTTTTATGTGTAGCTTCTGTTGGTCTAAGCGTGATTATATATAATAATATAGCCTATGGTACCCTATGGTAGCCTTCCTCGATAAATGGACTATTTAACACCGAAAGAATTTTTTAAATCGGTCGTGTAGATCCTGAGATTAGCGCGTTCAAACAAAACTCTACAGCTTTATAATATTATAGTATAGACTAGTATAGATTATTCATTGATCCCAGCATAACAGTTAGCTGATAAAATAACATTTCAGTACAAAAGCGAACAATTATGTGATTATCTGTTATTTATTACGTAACTCCATTGCTGCGGAGAATGAAAATTGGATATAAATAAAAACTGGTTGTAACAATCGTGAAAAATCCATGTGTAATCAGATGGCATTATGTAACGGATTTCCTTTGTTTATGCTTTTTATATGGGTGTAATAGCAGATATGAAAGGATATTCATGTGACTTTTTGAGTTATTTCAGTAATTGTTATATAGGTGCAATAGTGAGGCTATATTAAGCTTTGTGACTATTAATAGAAATGAAATGACGTCTTTTGATAATCTCAATTGTACTATTGTTCACCCGGAGCGGAATTTATGACCTCTTATTTACAGACAGTTTACGCCGTGAATTGAACTGACTGGCAAATTCATATTATAATCGCAATTACCAGCCATGGTTAATTATGGTATAATATAAATTTTCCAGTCAGTTCAATACACGGCGTAAACTGTCTGGAAATAAGACGTCATAATTCGGCCCCTGATCGGATATAAGGGTAATCTTTAGTGGGAATAATTCGATAACAATTGAAATAAAATCAAACTTTTTATTCCAAGATAAACTTATAATTGTAATCCAAAACGTTTATAATTTAAAAGCCACATAACCTGAAACAACTAAAACATGGATCTCTTTCATTTAAATATATAATTGAATTGCAAATTATAAAAAAAGAAACTAGAAATATTTAAAGATTAGAAAAAATTCGATCACGAGGCGGGATTCGAAAAAAAACTACGTAATTGTATTTCATAACATTATACAAAATAAACAATATAATATTGTATATAGTACTGAATTAATACGGACCAATTGTTTACAACTAAATAACGGAAGTGGGCATCCGCCATGTGACACACAGTTAGCTAAAATCCCGCGGATTGGGTTACAGTTCAATAGCTAAGGTCACTTTGTTGTAGGACAATGAACGGTTGTTATTGCAGTATGATTACTAATATATTTTTCAAAAAACCCAAACATCTATTTATTCTATTAGACTTCTTCTAGAAGCACTTTTGAATCGTCATATTTTATTAACATATTTTTCACATTTACCACCGATTCGGAAAGCAGTATCTATGGAGAAGAATCGGCAAGAAACTCCATAGTTGCTCTTTTATAAATCATGTCAATATTACAATTTAATTTAACAAGGCAGGGTTTTGATTTTGAAAATATAGTAGAGCTTCTAAGAAATGTTATTTTATTTTTATAAGCATATACGTGCATATACTCTAAAATATTGTGTGGATTCTCTTGATAGATCCACTTGACCTTTATCTCTCTCATTACTTATATAGATATGTATTGAATCAGAATATGTTAACTATTTCCATAAAAAACATACGTATATTAAAAGTAAATATATTTTACAATTGGTATATTTTAATCATTTCTTATTTAGGGCCGGGTAACCTTCTTTCAAAATTAGGCCGCTCTTTCTAGTAAAAAATATCGCGGAACGTTCCATTATTGATTATATGGTACCTAGAGCTTTTTTAAACGAAGAGGAAAGCTTATGTTAAATTAATTTGGGTTACTTTTTTTCTTTCATCCTATTTATTACTATTAGTATTTAATTTTTTGTACTTACGACATAGATTCTAAAAGGTAGGTAATATTTAAGTACTTTATCAACTGTTAAAAATATTGTATCCTAATTGTAATTCAAAAGGCATACCTATCGAGTTAAAATAAAAATGGTAATCTGCATAGTTACACAATATTTTCCATAATTCAACATTAAATCGTAATCTTTATCTTAAA
>CAJQZM010028156.1:0-26120 GCA_907164665.1 Colias nastes | reverse complement strand
GAATGGCCACAGTTTAGTCGTTATAAGGTTTAGAGAGCTGTAATTAGGCTTAAATTGTTGCAAATTTAATAACCTTAATTTATGTAGTGAATGATACTTGTCGGAAACGCATAGTTTATGACTTTTAGAGCAAAAAGTGAAAAAAGTCCAAAATTTTCGCAGTTTATCACGTGGTGCGCAGCGAGCACAACTTTTTCGAAGTTGCAAATTGGGATTTACATCACCCTAACTGATCCAAACAACATACCAAAAATTCAGAACTACATCGTGCTTTGCGAATTTAATGTTAATTTCCACTGGCCTATAATATATGTAAGCCTGAACAGAATCATATTAAAAAATATATGAAATATACATTTTTGTCTATCTTATATATTTTCGGGTAAAAAAAACTACTTACATAATTTTGGGCATGTAAGTCATGTGAGATATTTATCATTTACATCTCTTCTATAACGCTTTAAAATTTTAACATTACTCTTTTTGAACCCCGTGTTCCTTCCTCCTCCTTTTACAGATATCTGTATGTTTTCTGATCAGATTTGGCGGGCAATACTTACTAGTAAATATAGGTACCTAGATTCAAGGATACAAAAATAAATACCCACGTGGAAATGTCAATTCATCATTCAATAAACCTATAAAAGTTATCTATTGTATCTTTCACAAGAACGTGTGAATTGAATTTCGCTCTATCTCTATATATTTCCATGTAAGAACAGAAAGCTGCCATGTTTTTGTAGATGTATGTTCATTTAATATAAAATACGACTATATAAATCTTGTATCTTGTATGTCAAGTCGCACGCTTTCAAGGTCAATGGAAACTGGAGCAAAATATCGACTTACCACCACTTGTATTGGTGACGTTATAAATATTTGTATTATGCACAATTAATAATAAGTCCTACTTAGAAGTAACTACATTACAAACATAGTAACTTTTTAGTAACTTAATATTTATAAATTTTTCGTCTTCTTTATTTTTAGTGAACAAATGTCATCGCATTGAGCTATTGATAGTAAAATATTTTCCAAATAAAACCATTGATAATCACAAAAAAAAACAAACCTTAATCTTTAAATAAGTTACGTGAAACTTAAAGGACTAGTCCTTTATCCTTGAAGATTTTATTTAGTAAAAATGTAATTGATTAAAATGCAACAGGTGTTCATTAATTATTTCAAGAGTTACCTACAAATAATTTTTTGAACTAGGTATATTGCCTTATAGAATACTCCCAAAGAGGACAAGTTACTGTATATAATTTAATCAATATAAATATTTATAGTTATGTTAAAAAAATTAAATAATATTTAACTTACGGTTTCTGCGGTTATGGCGCTATCAGTCAACGCTATACCCAAAAAGCATAAACAACACAATAAAACACTTATTTGACGAACCATTTTTCACTGGCACAATATTTTTTAATCTGTTTCACTATTTTATTTTTAATTTATACGTTCGATTTTTAAAACCAACGTGAGAAGGCGCGCAACAGATGACAGATCACAGTATGGAACTCACGTTGTGAATGTAATGATTTTTGAAAGGCCCGCGTAGGAGGGTTTCGCGCCTATTTCGTTGAGCCGATACGTTCCGTTTCGCAATTCGATGTTTATTTTTTATGCGTTTTTTTTTAGGTTTTTATCAATAAACAATAATTTTCGTACTATTTAGACTCTATTGACTGAGCTATTTAATAAAGTACTAATTAAGTAAAGAATAATATTATTTTACAACTAACCGAGATATCTACAATTATTATTACACACACATCTTGTATTGATTCTCATGCCCAAATATTTTATTCATATTATTGTACAATAATATATATGTTCTACCCTTTTACCACTTATTATCATTAGGTATATGTATCTAGGTTGATAGCTGTTGTTCAACAGAAAGTAGGTTAGGTTAGGTTAGGTTAGGTTAGGTTAGGTTAGGTTAGGTTAGGTTAATATTCATTATTTTCCTGGTGCAAAATAATAGCAAAGTTTTAGATCGTTGTTTCATTATGCTTCGTTTTAAAAAGTATATTAATTAAATACTTAAATAATAATCATTAATGATAATTATTACCTAGTGTTGAATGATCATTCCAAACCACTATTTCATGCAACTTTCTCAAATGATATTTTGCATTTTAAACAAGTCATATGTAGGTATATCAAAAAAATCTACGTAGGTAAGTAGGTATGTCTATTGTATCACCTTATAGCCTGCTTACCTACATGACAAATACTGAGATATTGCAAAAAGTACATTTTTATTTACTATCGTAATATCGCGTTAACTAGGGCACAAAAACACTGTGAAACCTAATCTTTCCTTTTGCGAAACATAGTTTTGTAAAAGAGGAAAATAAACTGCTTGATAATCTCACGATAAGATATAACTTTGGTTAGTAATGCTGTACTTAGAACTAAAATTATAAATAATAAGTTTAGTAACTATTAGTTAGACGTTGTTTAATTACCTAATAACCCTTGGCCACTTCTAAATGTTTTCTTATATTTTTTGAAGCCGATGCATGGGTCTATTATGCCAAAATGCGCATTATAAAAAATAAGTGAATCATTTATAAAATAGAATAATCTATCTCAAATAATTTAAAAACTGATCGTATTTTACCAAAATTTTTTATTGTTTTAAACTTAAACAATAACATAGTCAATATTAAATATGTACAACTAAATTTCTAACGCATTTTTTTTTACTTTTTACCTATTTATTTATATCCGAAATGACAGACCATCACTTAGTTTTATCCCCATCCTTACTTTTATCTGCATCCTTACTCTTATCTGCATCTTTACTTTTATCCGCATTAGCTTTGTCTGTTTGTTTTGTGTCTGGAGCCTTATTACCAAGATCTGGTGACATTCTACGCAAGCTCATAGACCTATCTCTGTGTCTGTCCATTCGAATTAACGATTTACTGACACCACTGGGCACATTCCGTAAGTACATTTCGGACTTTATCCGTCTTTGGGAGGTCAGGGTTGGACGCAAGTCTTTATAATATTCCTCTATTTCTTGAAGCGTGAGATTTTTTGTTTCGGGTAGATAGAGGTAGAGGAAGAGGCAGCCTGTCGAAAATATGTCCAGGGTCACGAAATACAGTTTAATTTTAAAATTACTGAGCTTTAAATATATACCGGAATCAAGCAGAAATCTTCAAATCTATGTATTTATTTAAACCTTTAAAACTTAACACAAGAAAAAGTTAAGCTTTATTTATTTATCATAAGTAATTGAATACTAGATACCTAATAAGGAACTAACTCCAAAGCCCATAATAGTAGCGGCGTAACCAAATGCGTCACGCACATAGGGAAAACTCTTATTTGCGCCAAACATGAGAAAGTTTAGTATTGCTATTGATATTCCACCCAAAATGCCACGAATCTGAAACAGCAAAATTCTAATCATGACCTAAATCCAATTTTATTACGACAAATTATGTGTTATTGTGTAGGAATTTCTACATGAAACGAAAAAGAAAAACTATCTTGGACAGGCGCACAATTTACAACTGGAACTAATATCTCAAAAAGCAAACAAAACTATCATAATAATTATAATTAAGTAGAAAAAGGTAATACAATAGTCCCGTAAAGAAAACTGGAAAGAGAAGGAAAAAATTAAACTGTAATTAATTATTCTTACCTGCAAAGGATACAATTCAAACATAACAAGAACGGGTAGTGGATAATGTCCCAAAGACGCGAATGTTATGTAAGCCACATAGCATACTTGTGGGTATACACTGGGATAGTCCATGTATATTATTATAAAACTTAGGATAATAGCAGACACGCCAACACCGAAACCTGGTGAAAACAATCAATCATCTTTACAATTACCATTATAAAGGGTAAAGATTAAAAATACTTACACCTTACTTACCTAATAACTAATGTTAATAACTTAACTACACAAATAGTTCCTTAAGAAATCATTCGAAATTACGAACATGATTAATCAAAGTTAAAGTAAAAGCAATTGCTAACCTGATATAAGCGCTAAAGGTCTTCTCCCAACTCTAAGTATAAGAGCCGATGTCAGAATTCCTGCTAGAAGTCTTGTAATGCCCAACATGACATTCGCCATGTGAGCGTCCACACTCGACTTTGAATGCTAATTCAAAAAAAAATAAGAAGAAATGAATGAAAAATAAATCGTTGTTTTAGATATAACTATGTATGTTATATGATTTTGAAAATATTTGGTACCAGTTGTGGTAAAATAACTAGGATTGTGAAAATAACTAGGATTAAAAGCTTATCAACACAAAGATTGGTTATTTACGTTCATAGTTTATTATGCAAAATTTCTATTACAGATTTACCTCCAAAATATCAACAGCCCACATAGTAACTATAGTAACACCAGAGACCTGAGTGATCAGCAGATACATGAACATCAAGAAGAACGGTTTGCAGGAAGACTTCATAAACATTGCTTCTATCTGCTCTTTTAATGTTAACCTACAAATTCAAATTGCTTCTATACGTATGCAATACTAGCTCAGGAAATTTCAGAATTTTATTTGACAATTTAATCGTTGAAAATTAAAAAAAAATATTTCCGCTCACTTTCGTATATTATTATCAATTTTAAAATCCAGCATTTCATCCATTTCTGCATCGATGTTATGTTTTTTTGAACGAAACTTTTTCAGTGATTCCTCTGCGTCTTCTATTGACGATTTTTGCAGCAAGTAATACGGTGTTTCAGGCAGGAAAATGTTACAAACCACGAGCACACATGAATAAATACCGCAAATATAACATAGTATTGTCCAGTCTAAGAACGATCCTAAGCCAGCCTGAAAAATATTTTAATATTTACCGTTGCACAGAAAATGAACTATAAAATATTATGTTATTAATCGAACATTATTATTGCAAAATAAGGTGAAAAACTAGGGCCTAAATACATTAAAGAAACATCTTATCATTTTAATGAATTACGTTCATATTGCGTCTAACAGCTTTTTGATTTAATTTTGAGGTTATATTTGCTATATTACCTGAGTCGTAATTCCGATCGACATAGCAATATTGGGAAAGGAGCCAATCACCCCTCGCATGTTTGGTAAGGAAATCTCCGTCATGTACACTCTCGGTACGCTCATCACCATGCCAATGCCTATTCCAGTGATAACTCTCCCTAACAATAAGTTTTGGCTATGGATTTAGTATGATAAATTTATGATTCGAAGGTTTTAGATTGAGTTTTCACATAGGAGGAGTTTAAAATTCGTATCTATTTATATATTTGTGGTTTAGCAGGTGAATAAAATTTTTCTATCAATTTATATCAAGATTAAGCAAATATTACTACTGTCGAATTATTAACTCAGGCCCCGGAACCACAGACACAATAGAAAATCTATTGTGTCGTGGACCGATCGGGCCACTTGGGGCTCAATGGGTTATTATTATTTTTGACGATATCATAGGAATGAATAATGTCTCGGGTAGTGCACAACAGATTTCGGTATAAGCTGTGGTATAAGTACCCATCATTACAAATAAATTAATCATACAGTTTTATAAAGATTACCCATGATAATTTGAAAAGCAGTCTGCGAGGAACCAGTATAAAACCAGCCAATAGCCACTGGTATACCACTGAGAACAAGCATGATTCGACGCCCAAAGTTATCCATGCAGTATCCACATATCACACAACCAATCGGTGATACCAAGGTGAGGACACTAGCTGAAATTAAATTCTGTGTTTATATGAAATTCACACACAGAAGTAAGCAATAAATTGCTCTAGAATGAGGAATATCACATAAGGTAAACGCAGCTATCAACGACCCATCGAAAATCTGAAGGTATTACCGACCTATAAAAGTAATTCGAAATTTAAACGTTTCCAGAACTATTCTAGCTATAGGTAGGCAAAGTTATACACGAATGTATTACTGGAGCATCGTATACTTTTACGTTAGTGTGAATAACTGTGCAAAAAAGAGTTAAAATACGTAAGTTTCTGCGGGGTAGCGTGGACGCAGGACGTGTCGTACTGTTCCGTTGTTCCTTCGGGTAAGTACTGTGATTTATCTTTTTAAGACATTTACAAACAAATGACATCTATACTTTAATTTATGTTACTAAATGTCAATGCATTTAAGTGTCAACTTTTCATTTCTTACAACATTTTATTAATAAAAAGTAATTTGAAACGATAAAACTTTAAATTAAAATGGGACGGTGTTAGCTTCACCAGTTTAAGTCGTGGCAGGTATCAACGACCCGTAAGTCGGCAATGGCAGCAACGTATCTTTTTGTTTTAATTTTCTTTTATGTTATTGTATCACACTAACACAAGTGGTTTTATGGACCAGTTTAAATCTAAGCTATGAGTAATAATAATAATAATAAGGGCGTAGGGATGTGACGACCCCATCGCCCACGGTTGGAATATCTATTGTCTACGTGACAATAGATATTCCACCCGTGCAGTCAGTCAACCCGCAGGACACCTTGTGGCGGGGTGTCGGGGAGTAGCGACCCCGCGGGAACCGAGTGCTCCCGGGGGAGGCCCCTGTCTTCATCTCCGGCTTGCCTTCACCGGCCGGTCGGAGTGAAGCCTGACGAGGACAGGACCCCCACCTCTGGCTTGCCTTAACCGGCCGGCCAGAGTGGAGTCGCGAGAGCTTTTAGCTCGAAGGGTGGATGCGAATCATAAGTGGCGAGTGGGCACGTGATGCTGGACCCTCAGGGAGCGCGTGATCGTCGTTTAAAGTCCAGGGACGCCTCTCCACCCTTAGCTGCTCACAATATGTTGCCCCCTTGTCGCACTATTGCAGCGACTTATTTCGGGGGCCCATACAGTGAGAGGGTGAGTCACCACCTGCCAACAATTTTTTGCTGTATCTTAGTAGAAAGGCAGGTGCCATAGTCTTCCATAGTCCTTAATTCCGGTCCATTAACATCCCATTCCATAGCCCAGTTTATTTTGTTTCCTTATCTTGCAATAGTCCTACATCGGCCGCGGACTGCCCAGGGCTGTATCTCTATAGTGCAGTCATGGGCAGGCTGCGGCACTGGTGTCCCACAACACAGTAAAGTTCTCGAAAGGGCCTCTGCGTGTTGGATCCGTGTCCCCACGTAAGCCTTCCAAAGGACCGGGTACCTTCCTTATGATGGTACCCGTGTATTATGGAATTGAGATACATAATAATAATAATACAAAAGATTTATTGCAACCAACAGAACATACATAATAATACACAATACAAAAAAAGGGAAAACAAACATAAAATAACACAAAATAATAAGGAATTTACAAATTACAATAGTTATAAGTACACAAATGTATTATGTGTGTTGCGCACTGGCTGCAATTAGGCCCTGGCTCAGCATAATGTTGTGGGAGCAAGCTCCACAACGCTGATAATTCTGCCAGATACCCAGATGAATAGTTTGCGCCTCCAATCAAGTATGTATATATAAGTATAGGTAATAAAAATAGAATAATTAATTATGAATTTAAAGCAATAATAAATGTGTAATAATAATAATATACAAGCAGTAGAATAGATATATTTGGTCAATTAAAATCAGTATTTATATGTAGGTATATATGTATAATGTGTTAATTTATAAATATGGATACGTATAGTCAAAGGAAATAAAATTAAGATGATTGTAAATTGAGCAGTAGTGATTTGTAAGTGCGACGAAAGTTGGATTTGCATTTGAGTTTTTTTATTGGAGGTGGTATGTTATTCCAACATTTAGTCGCATTATATTTAAATGACCCACGAAAGGCGGTAGTTTTATGTTGGGGAATTGATAACTCTTGGGTCCCACTTCTTATTTCACCCCTTTTAGTATCCTTACGCCACAATAGTTTTGTGTACAGATATTCAGGCTGCTTTGTATTGATCGTATCAAATAAAAGGCAAGCTAATAATAAATCTTGCCGACCTTTCATTTTTAAAAACTTTATGCTATTAAGAAAAGGGGTGACATGAGACCTGGGTGGGATTGTCACGCAAAATCTGGCACAGGAGTTTTGGACTCTCTGAATAAGACGGTGTGCTTTTGCCGTTAGACAAGGTCCATAAACAGGGAGAGCATAATTTAATTTAGAAAGTACGATGCTTTCGCACAATCGTATTCGTAGATCGACACTCAGAAAAGGCCGAATATTGTAAAGAACTTTGAGTCGATAAAAGCAATTACTAACTAAATTAGTGACATAATCTTCGAACCTTAACTGAGCGTCGAAATCGATGCCCAGGTTACGAGCAATTGTAACCCGCTCTATAGGGGTGGAGTTTACAAAAACAGTGGGATCTGCTTTAACCAAGTCAGAGACTTGCTTCTTAGACCCAACAACAAGATATTTAGACTTGGATGGATTAAGAACCAATGAGTTTTTATGAGACCAGTCAGATATGCGTTCCAAATCCTCATTCATTTTCCTGGTGCATTCTTCTATTCGATCTCTATCAATAGGTATGTAAAGTTGCAAATCATCGGCATATAAATGATATTGGGAGTTATTTATGCAAGAGGTGATATCTGCCGAGTACATGATAAATAAAAGAGGACCGAGAATAGAGCCCTGAGGAACTCCTCTATTGACAGGCACAAGCGAAGAAAGATCTCTGTTTCCGTCACCTTTAACCAGCATTACTCTTTGGTGACGTTGGCGAAGATAGCTATCAAACCAAGATGAAGCAATAGGATTGAAACCATAGAAATTAAGCTTTGAGAGAAGAAGAGAAATATTTATATTAGTCAAAGGCCCTAGAAAAATCAAGCAGAGTTAGAATCGATGGCTGGCCATTGTCGCGTGCAGAGAGCAAGTTATCCACAACATCAATCAATGCAGTGCAGGTACTACGAAGTTTTCTAAAACCTGACTGGTACTCCGGTAAGATATTATTTGATTCGCAGTACTTAGTGACTTGGTTGTAGACAACTCGCTCTAAGATCTTGGAGAGGTAAGGAAGAATACTGATTGGCCTAAGGTCCTTGAGGACAGTGGGATTGTTGTTTTTTGGTATGGGCCGCACCAGGGCTGTCTTCCACTGCGATGGGAAAAGTGAAGAAGAGAGAGATGTATTAATAATTGCAGTAAAAGCATGAAGAGAATGTGGAAGTGTTAAAAGAAACATGTCCCTGGTTATTCCATCGACTCCTTCTGCATTACTTTTGATGTCCAGAATAAGTTTTCCGACATAGCTTTCACTAACGGGTTCGAATGTAAAAGTACTGTCACAATAACGATTTTCGTCAAAATAAGCAAGGTCGACAGGGTCAGCAGTACTTTGACCGGGAACATCCAGGAAATGTTTATTTATTGCGTCGGCGTCACACAAATATTGCGGGATCTCACCAGTGCATTTAAAATCAGGGATAATATTTCTTTTCAAATTTTTCCACAGAAGTTTAGCGTTATTTTTGTGTTGGTTTATGTTATGATCGAAGAAGGCTTTCTTTTCATAGAACAAGCTAGTGTTCACTAATCATTTCAAATTTTTATAGTCCTGAAGATGAACGTCAAGGTTAGTTTTTCGATATTTATAATGTTGCTCATCTCTCAACTTCATCATGTACCTTACGTTACTAGTTAACCATGGATACGACACTTTTTTTATTAAAGACTTCTTTATAGGGGCAAATGAGTCAAATAAGTTTATAATCAAGTGATTGAATGCATCTACCATCTGATTCACATCGGATAAACGCGCAATTGTATCCCAGGGAAGAACAGAAACAGCTTTATTAAATTTATTAAGATCTATGTCTTTTAAGGGTCTAAATATTATGTGTTTGGGGGAACAGGTGTTTTTTCTTAATTTGAATTCTGTTGTGATAATTGCATGAGCACCAAGGTCTGGAATATGATCAACTTTTATTTTAGCTACAGGAGCATTTGTACAAACAACATCAATAAGTGACTGACTATGATCGGTGAAGTGTGTAGGCTCATTGACATGATTTACCAATTGCAGAGATTGTAAGAATGCATGAATGAGTCTTCATAAAAATCTATTAGCGACTAAACTTTTTTGTCTAGTGTTTACCTTTTAGCGTTGTCAATTTATACAAAGTTATGATATTTTTCGAGGATCGATATCGAATAGTTACAGTAGTAAATCATTGTTTTTTTGTTCAAACAATATGCATTTGTTCATATTTTGTATGACATTAATCAATTATAATCTATTTTATAGTCTGATGGTCAAATTAATTAAAATAACCATTTTTTTATGGGTCGGTAATACAATTTAGATTTATACTTACATACTTTATTACCGACCCATGTGGGTCGGCAATAGCAACTATAGGAAGCTATTACCGATCGAATATAGATTGTTTAGTTTCTCATCTACAAATTCAAATTCAAATTGCTTTATTTGCAGAATGTAGAATAAAGATGTTTGTAGATACAGATAATATTGATCCTTAAACATTCTGCTCGTAGTTGAGCGTGCAAATATATTTTTACTACTTTTATGACATAATAGGTGCCTATTAAAAATGCTTCTTCATGGTTAAATTAACATAAAACATATAATTATATTTTTTTCCAGAAATATGGAGCCACAAAAGCGGCGAAAAGTATACAGTAAAACACAACTCGCCGAAGCAATCAATCAAATAGCATAAGGAAATATCCTAGAGTTTGAAATCCTTAATTTAATATATGTACATATATTAATGTTGATTAATTTAAAAGTTTATAATTATTTAGTTCAGAAGTACTCGTTTGTTTTATTAAAAATAACTATAATAAAAAAATACGAATATATTTGCATTTTTATTTCATTTTATTAAGATCGGTAATCATCATCATTACTAGCTTCTATACATTCCATTGCTGGAAAAAGGCCTCCTCTCACATACGATCGGGAATAGCTGCATAAAAATCGTTAATAGCTTCACAGCCGTTTTTAATGGGTCGGTAATTGCAACAATCGACTAAGTCACATTGTAAATTATTTTTTACAAGATAATCCTTTATTAGAATGTATTTGCTTCAATAAAAACATTTTTTATACATAACACTAGCATATAAAATGAAACTATAAATCTTTAGAAGAACCAGTATACTTAAAAAATATGGTTGATTTGAAAATTGCCTTAGAGGGGTCGTTAATACCTGCGTTTACCCTAATATTCTACGAATGGTTATTACCCGTTACATTTTTTTCTCTAATACTAATGCTTCAAGTATAAAATTTGGCGAAAAAGTAGGCAAAAAGGTAGTAGACGTAGCGAACGTCTACAACCGGAACGGAAAACGGATTTTGCTATGTGGTCGGATAGAATTTATGTATTTCATAACTACGCAGACAGACAGGTAATAGCCAATTTATCAACGGCCAATATACAGTAAAGTTTAAACTAAAAATAAAGTATATCTACTAACCAATCCATGACTCGTCCGCCACGGTCAAAAATATTTCAGAATCTGGTGAATTCAGTTGTGGTATGGCCACTGCTGAGAAGCCGAACGTGAGTCCAATAGTAACTATGGATAAGTTCACCCATATGCCATATCCAAGTTGGATTAAAGAAGTTGCTGTCCAGAAACCGGGATCAGGGTATGTGAATTCCAGGGACATTTTAACCCATAGCTGATACTTTTATGCGATAGAGTGCAATAGTAAGTTAAGTTTTTCGATTTGCGTACTAGAATACATTAATAGAAGTATTGATGTAAACACTGCACTTTGCTGAATTGCATTGACATTAATGGCAGGATTGTTCATAGACATAGAGAATTATGTTATATTTCTGATTGCAATAGTTTGTATTTGTATTTATTGGAATTAACTAACCTGTTTAACTAACATTGTGCTAACATTATATAAAATTGTTATTAAATGAGACCTAGGTATCTTTTTTCCTCTCCAATCGCTTTATATCAATAAATAATGTTGATTGAAACTTATTCAGCACAGCATTCTCTAGTTACCAATTTAAATATTTATCATACGCCATAGTTTTACGGTCACTCGGTCACACCTATATCTCGCACAATCTATTCTTGCATTTTGATAACTAATATGCTCCTCAAAAGGTAAAGCACAAAAAAAACAACAAGTTAACATTTTATCAAAATTTATTCTTCATTCACATCCAAATCTCTTTCTTATTAAAGAAGTGTGGATAAATAAACGGATAGGTATGTTTATGGTTAGCAAATTCCGCTTTAAACAGGGGTATTTTCTTCCCGCCCATCCTTGATTTGATGTTCTCATCAAAAGCAGATAGGATTTGCAATAGAGTTCCTCGGGATATTGAGTCAAATTCTACGCCGTCTACATGTCGTATTACACCATGACCTATGGAACAATGATTAATATTTGTTTTGAGTTAAAAAAAATTGTGGCAAATATGTATGTATTAGTCATAATAATATTAAAACGCAAATAAGTCCCTATCTAGTGTTGTATGGCAAGAATATTATGGTCAATAAAAAAAGATCTGCATTAAAAAATGTCTGCTTTTACTCAAGTTATTGGAATTAATCGCAAACATTGGTATACAAGGATATTGCCGATACAATTAGATGCTTAGTAAATATTTCAACACTAAAAAGACAGGTAAAGCAAAATCCATATTTCAATAAAATTAGGCTTACCTTTACTTTCAATTAGGCTTGAAATAGAACTACTCTGTATAATGCATAGTATGCACGTGAAAACGATAAGGTGCAAAACTAACGTTTGTTTCATTGAGAACGATTCAAAACACTGATCGTTGTTTCAACGTAGAGCAAAAAAACTTAAAAAGAAAATTGAAGTATCTAGGTAGTTAGCTGTTTTGTCTTTGGCATTATCTAATAAGCACCATTTATTTCGTTAAATTATTAGCAAAAAAATTGTAAGTAATTAACTCTATGGATAAATTGTAAGCAAATCATTTGTGGAATAAATCATTTTTGTGAACAGTTTAAGGTCCTCCATATTTTTAGTGTAGGTATCACTTGATTATAAATATACAAACAATAAATAAATAATCAAATAAAACAACAATTAAATAAATTGAGTTTTTTATTTCCATGCTTCAAGCGCAAAAATTCATTTACATCAAAAAATAAGGCAAATCTCTTTGTACCTTCAAATGCTGACTTCTAATTGCACAGCTGCCACAATATTACATATTATTTAATTATTATGATTTGTTAATAAAGGAAAAAATACAAATTTTCCTAGTAAATTCAGTTAAAATCTGTAAAAATCTGAACCATAACATTAAAATAAGTGAAATTTATTCGTACCTAACTGAATACAATGTAAATTACACAATATGTATAATAATCATCACAATGCCGCAAATACATGGAAAATATAAATAACTTCATTACATAATAACACATTAAATAGGTATAAGTAGCCAATATAGGTAATAAAAATTATAATTTAATAATTAAAGATCCCTTTAAACTCTAAGTTATTTTATTTTGTTCACATATAGAGATAAAAAATCAAGAAAAAATCAAAACGTGAAATGAAAAAACAAAGAACTACTTCCACCCTTATTAACAAACCATAGTAACTTTTCATAGATAATTAAAATATACAATCTGTATAAATGCTATTCTCTTTCAATACATAAGTACTTATATACAAACTCTATCTACAAAATTTACAATAAATAATCACTTATTGTTCCTTAAATGGCACTAATTCTTAACTAATTAATACTTTTTATTTTTAGCACATTGGTAAATTTATTATTATCAGGACATCTGTATACAATTACAAAATATTAAAAAACCTCAAAAGCACAAAAAATAATTTCACTTTTTTCATTCCTCAAAATGCGTACCTTTTAAATTTTTCTCCATTTATCGTTTTACAAACTTAATGAAAATGGCCATTCGAGTATTTTTGGTTTGCGCAATTAATTATCTTTAATAAGAACATTACAATAATTTTGTATATAGGTATAGAAATAAAAAATTGTATACATTTTTTTAATTTAATCTAAAATGTACACCAAAAATACAGTGTTTAAAGAAGACGTAGGTAGTTTTCTTTCTTTTTTATGAAGATTCTTATATTGTTGAACCATAAATTAATAACTGATAAAAAATAATTTATTTGTTTTTACATATATTTTACAAATTAATACTATCATGTATGTAAATTTTATTTGCAGATAGTATGTATCGTTTACTTAATATTTTTCAATACATTAAATTATTATAAATAATATGATAAAGAACAAAATTAACTTTCCTTTCAGAAAGTGTAAGTCGTAGGTTCGATTCATAATAAAAAATATATAATTTAAAAAATAAATTTAACTACTTTCATTAATTGTATACATAAACATAATATTATTATATAAACTTTTTTTTTCTAATTTTGGTGTACCCCACTACTAAAAAAAAATATTACAGAATAATTATACGGTCTACCTAGTAAATTGATTCCATAATTTAGTTTATTGTCTCCATTTAGATTAAAAGCCATTGAAAAAAAAACATAAAAACTAAAAAAAAATCCGATCTAAGGAAAAAAATGATCGGTATGTAACTGGTATTGTACTCATATCACAAAAACTAAAAGCAAAAAATGTACAAAACTACTGCATTACTATTTAAAATATAAATAAATAATAACATTATTTTGTTCCCAAACAACTAATTACCTATAAAACTACGCGAGGTCTATCTGTGCGTTTTTCTTTAGAGTTTTCGTTCGACCGCAGAAATAATCTTCTATCTCTTGTAATGTACGGCCTTTTGTTTCTGGTAGGAATACGTAGAAAAATGCGGTTCCTGAAATGTTGTCATCATTATTTATTAATTTATTAGTATAATATGTTGATTAATTTTTAATTTTGAACAACCTAATGGGGCTAAATTAGCATTTTATTATAGGTATTGTATAAGATTTTTTTACAAAAAATTGAAGAATCCTTAGAGAGAATAAATCAGTTTAGTACGTATTTGTTTACCTTTAATTGAATCAATTTATACTCAATGAACAATTGGGTTAAAGTAATATAACTATTACAACCAAAAAAAATCTCCTAACACCAAAATAATAACAAAAAATTAACTTACCAGCCAAAGACAGCGCGCCATACAATCCAAACGCGCCATAGTCGTTGAGCGCATGTTTCAGCAACGGGAACGTTTTCACAACTGAGAATATTGACAAGTGCGCCACACATGTTGTCATACCACCCACTATACCACGTACCTTGAAATTAATAAATAATAATTTTATGATATAATGAAGAAATAAAAGAAACTTCGAACGATAAATACCCTAGAAACTGCATTTTATTCGGCGACCCTTAAGTGCTTAAAAACTGCCGTTTTATCACAGTTGACAGATATATACGTACATACAGTTAGGAAACTAAGCCCCTGCGATTAAATTATGACATAAGCACTATTATAGCTATAGGGCTGTTACCTTTTTGATATTTAACCGACTTCAAAAATAAAGGAGGAGGTTATCAATTCGGCCTGTATATTTCTGTTTGCTTTTTTTTCACAGATGATTTTGTGGTAATTTTGAGATTAAAACCCGTTAAAATACAAAAATGGTGTACTTAGCCTAAATATGAATTTACAAGAAGAAACAATCCGAATAAATATACCTTGTAAAAGTAAATACTTTTTTTCAGTGCTATATTTCGAAATCTTGTTTTGTTATGGACGCCGAAGGCTATTTAATGTACAGCTAAATTATTTATAATGCTTGATAATTGTATGATACATATATTCAATAATAATTATTTTAAACCAGAATTTACAATACTTGTATGTAGGTATACCTACTAAATTATTTATAAAACGATAAATTAAATTAAATTAAAAAACACAAAATATGCAAAAATAAATTAAAATCTTATTATTATACGAGCATAAAACCTCCACCTTTTTGTTTTAGGATGAAAAAGAAAATAGTTTGACAGGCTTAGTGCTTGACAAAGTGGTAAAGTCACGTATTGATAAAAATACAATAATTATAATATTTATCTTTTTCTTCCCTAATATTTACGTAATTATGCACATAAATTTAAACAAGATTTTTTTAAGGTTTCCATTTTTTTAGATTTTCGTGCTCTTCTAGATTGCGTAAAAAATAGATGCGATCTTTAAACAGACTGGACTCCTAATAGGTACTATTTGTAGCTATCATTTTGGTAGAAAATATGTCAACATAATTTAAAACTCATACTGCCATATCTATAGAAATTAAAAAATAGTCTCTTTTTAACTTGTAGTCAGATACGGTATTTACAAATATATTTATTGAAAGGGCTACAAACTGAAACAATCGATATTTATTTAATGTGAATTGACATCACTTTAAACTTTTTTCTATACTATGTATCTTTGTCATTCAAAATCTGTGGATGTGTCACCCGCTACTATCGATCCCCCTCAATACCCTCGTAAACACGCTTGATGGGGGGGGAGCCATTTCGAACATTTTGTATGAAGTTTCCTTACTGTATGTATCTGTATATTGTGGTTTTATATTGGTAACAAAGTGAGTATATTTGAAAATATTTGATTAGGTAAATAAATTTTTGGTAAGGTACAAGAATAATATTATATAGTACCTAAAAAGAAAGTGCGTGCCGAGCACACATGTAGGAAGTGAAACTTCTTTGACAAGATTCAAAGATACCAAAATCGTCCCCTCACTCTATGACGTGACGGTATTGCCATGACGCGACTTTGAAATTTTACTCTCAACGCGCCTAAAGAAGTTTCACTTCTAAAACAAATTGGTATAAAATTCTGTGCAAAAAAAACATTTTTTTCCATATATCTGTCATTTCTACACCTAAATCTAGTACAAAACCTCACCTGCGTAGGATAAACCTCTCCAATCATGATCCAAGGCACGATCAAGAAGCCGAGCGTACAGAAGATCATGAACAAATATATACTGGCCACTGGGATCCAGGAATATTGCGGTTGGATATTATTATCTTTCCAGTATTGTACGTAGTAGAGATATACCGATAAAACTGTCATGGATGTGCCGCAGCCGAGAGCTGGAAATTAAAATATTCGAGATATAAATGGGATAATAAGGAGAAAATTGGAATAGGAGGCTTCTGGAGTATGTAACTTACATAAGTTTTCACATGCAAGAAAGAAAAAAATGTGTGCGTGTACTAGTGTACACACGTAAGAAGTGAAACTTCTTTATGACCTTATTTTTCAAAAAATAATTTACTATAATGACTATATATGCAACTTTACAGAAATACGTCGAATCACGCGTGGTAGGGATAAGAAAAAGATGGCGTGTAACGGAAAAATGTCACGCGTAACAAAAAAATGTTACACTAAATTTTTTTCCAACCCCGATAAAGAAGTTTCACTTCAAAAATACTTCTTACATAATGTGGTCAAGTTCTAAATTATTTTGTATTCTCAATAATTCATTCACTACGTTCACGTGTTATTTTCTTATCATTAGGTGTATTGAACTTTTATGAAAATTACCAATCAGTCCACTCCACAGTTAAAGACTAGAGAAGCCATAATATACATTTGTGAATGAAAGTTTAGGAAATGTGTTAGATACTTTTTACTTTTATTTAAATTATAAGACAGTCATTAATTCATATTTTCAAATATAAAAAAAAATCAAATTTACAATATAACAAACCTATTATTCTAATATTTACCAACTTACCAGAAACAAAAGTGAGTGGTCGTCTACCGCATCGCCTGCATAGTATACACCCGACTACAGTAAATATTACACGAAGTACACCCATTGATATTGTTAAAGAGTATTTGTCTAAGGACGCGCCTGAAGCCTGAAAAAATTAAAAATTAACTGTCTTACCACAAAAACTTTAGACAGGGTTTAACTTTAAGCGCGGGTTCTCTTTAATCTGATTTTGTCGTATTTCACATAGACAACTATTAAAGTGACAGATCCCTGGTTTAAAGTTAGACTGTGTATAAATTGTTATGTGGTAATACCATACATGTTTTATTTATATTTTTGAGTAGTTTGAAATAACATCAAGGAGGAAATACCTATTTTTACTGACTTTTTAGTTAAGGGGGGTTAGGCGGTCAGCGAAAATTCAGCTATTCGGGCCTGAGGTAAGCGGTGAGGGGGTCCGCGTTTAGTATGGAATCAATGTGCTCGAAACTGAAAATCGTAAGCGCCATTCACATTTTTATCAAAAAGTGAATGAAAATATTTAGTATTTTCTAAATCGAAAACAGTCACGAAATCGAGAAGGTAAATACCTATGTATTTGTGATTTTATACGAATTATTATCGTAAAATAAAGTTGTAATGAGCATTTATATGATATTTTAGAGGTAACTTCAGGATTTTTTTTTATCGAGCAAAATTTTTCCAATCGTGTTTTGGAAACAGTCATCCCATCACACATACGTTCTGTAATACATATTAGAAATTTCAGTGCGAAAAAACTTCAATATTTTCAATTATAGCTCATAGAAAACAGTCCATTTTGCCGTTTTCACCTACTAAGGGCCCTTAATATGTCAATCTAAACGACCTAAAGTAAAAATTACCATTTTGTTATAATTTAGAACCTTTTAATTTTAAACATTAAGTATAACTATTTCATATACTAATAAAAAAATTTGAAATTTAACTACCCCCATTTAAGTGCTTGAAAAATAGTAAATACTAGCTAGCGGTCCGCCCCGGCTTCGCCCGTGGTACCTACATGTTTACGTTTTTTTTCATAAGAACCATCCTCGTACTTCAAGGAATAGATTCCACAGCGCACGCGATGACAGAATTTTTATTAAGGAATTTTTTACACCTTGGGTTACATTATTGCATTTTTGGTAAGGATCTCTAATTTTTTTGAAAATGCAATATAGCCTATGTTGCTCAGTGAAGATGCAGCTTTCTAATGGTTAAAGAATTTTTGAAATCGGTCCAGTAGTTTATGCGTGAAAGCCATACATACATACATACATAATTACAAACCTTTCCTCTTTATAATATTAGTATAGATTAGTATAGAGTATCTAAGACTATACCTACTTACTATAAAATATTTAAATTACCTCAAAAACTTCAACAGCATAAAACGTGATGGTATTAACACCACACCACTGGTATATGAAGAAGTATAACGCAAGTATTCCGAATGGCTTCAGCGTAGATGGCGCCATGAGCGCTTTGATTATTTCACGCGGCGATTTCAAACTGGAAAATGGTAAAACATTATTTTGAAAAAAATGTATATGTGACTAATTGTAATTCTGGAAACTTTCTACTATTAATTTTGGTCGAAATTCCTATAAATATAGCCGAAAAGAACTTAACCTATAACTATAACAAAAGAGTCTATGCGTACATGCGTATACGTGTCAGTATGTGTGCGTGTGTATCAAATGCATGGTAGGATTAGTACCTAATGTTTATTTTGTTGTTGATTGAATTAAAATTTGGAAATTATTTTGTTTTTTCATAAAAAATACTGTTCACCTTTCGTCTATATACGTATAAAAAAGACATTTCATAAAGAACCTTGAACATGACATTTAGATGCGAATTTTTGTATAATGTATTTCACGTGTGCAACAACATTGTCATATTATGGAAATGTGAAACGTGTTAAATTTGCCGTTTTAGCGATAAGAATTATGTATGAAAACTCAATAAAAATAACTAAACAATAATGTTATCAAACCATCTGTTCAAAGGTTTAGAATTAAATGTGCAGTTTATGTTTAGTAAATGCGTCGTATGTAATACATAGGTATCTATTTGCTATACCTTCATTAAACTATTATTTTGGTTATAAGATCATTGCTATAATTCTTTTCAACGCTTTTAAATACTGCGTTAAACGTGTTCGTGCTTTAAACTATTCAAACTTTATTCGTAAGTTATATCTCAGTATTTCTTGCAAATTATTATCAAGATGTGCTTTATCATCAATTTTCACATTAATAATAACTAATCAAATAAGAATCTGCGAGTTATAAATAATTTTCACCACACATTGATTATCGTTGAACAAACTCAAGATAGGAATCAATATCAAATATTATTCCATCATAAATCACGACTATAGACGTCACAAATCACAATATTTAGTATTTACCAACGATGGGATAATGGAAAAACAAAACGCACGCCTACAAACACCTATACCAGGAATAAATGAATAACACACGATCACATGCGTATTGAGTGCAAACTGTCATTATTTACTCGTGGTTTATTTGTTGTTGTATGTTTTATTGTAACAATACAACACAAGTTAACTGTGATTGTACTATTTCTAGCGTATACCTACGTATGTAAAAGCATTTGGTTACTTTTGCGATTGAAAATGTTTTTACGGCATGAATAAAAGCCAAAAGGCAGTTGTGGATGGCATTTAAAGCCTTTTTTCTGTGCGCTAGTTAGTGATGGAGCGTTCCTTCGACAGGAAATCGAAATTATAGAGATATTTTTTACATTATCTTCTATTGATATTTTCTAAAATAAATTCCAATAACTTAAGTCTCGTCTAATTATACCTACCCAGGACCTACAGGCCTTTCATAATCACAATCACTTAACAGTTATAATAACATACTGTCCTGATAAAGCAGGTTTATCCACATTTTTAGTCTACATTCGCTTATTATTTATTCAACTCTTAACTGTACCACCTATTGTTTATGTGAACGGAATTATTGGACGTGGAAAATTTCCCAATGCTTTGAAGTTTTAGTACGAAAATACTAATATAAATTATGAATGTAAATTTAGTCTGTCTCTGTGTACATAATATTATGTCTGAATAATTCCACAGCATCTAAAAATAATATATCTAAACACGAACTACTTCTAGGTAATATGTATATTAACTACTTAGTTTGTTTTAATTCTGAGAAGATTTTCATTCCACTTATTATGAACAACATAACATTTATTTATATCATTAAACCAAAAATCACAACGCAATATAGAACTAGACACAAAGAACCTACAATTACCATAGACAAATCGAACTTACGGTTCAACATGATTCTTCTCTTTAAACGCAACCATCTTCTGTATCTCATCTGTAAGATTACAAGTGGATCCCCGTAACTTCGAGAGAGATTTCTCCGCTTTTTCCTCCTTGTTCTGTGTGAGGAGATAGTTCGGAGTCTCCGGGAGTACCAACATGCCGAGGAGGGACACTATTGGCACTATCGCACTCACACCCGCTAGAATGTTCCATGATGTCGCACTGCCAATTATGTACTGAAAAATAGTAAATAAGGCTGTAAATAACTCACTAAGGTCACAGAATAATAACTGGTAGTTTGCTAAGGTATAAAAATGACTTGTTTTTTAACGATTGAAGTAGTGGAGATAAGACAGTGAAATTTTAGCGATTCCGATGTAAGATGTGATATTTCGTAAAATGCAGCAACGTCTTCGTTCAACCACCAGTGATTGAAGAAAAAACTTTTTATTATTTTATAAATTAGGTTAATGTTTTCATTCATTGTTTGCAGAGGAATTAAAAGAAATATGTAAATTAGGAAAGCATGATCATGAGCGTGAATGTTAAACAAATATTTATAAACATTTTCCTTGTTTTAAGGCATTTGTTATCGTTTATGTAAATATTATGTTTTAGAAAATAAATGATAGGGAAATAAATACAAAAATAAATGTTTGTGATGAAAGTTCAACATTATTAGAACACAGTACAAAGAATCTACAGGATTACAACGAAAATATTATAATAAATACTAGCGACCCGCCCCGGCTTCGCACGGGTGCAATGCAGAATGCTGATACTAAATATATTAAGCAGTTCAATAAAGAAACGAATCTTCAATGGCGGCCAAAGCTGACTTTGACAGATGGTAGGATCAGCAAAAAAGAAAATAAAAATAACGTAAATTGATAATTATTTTATTAATTATTTCAAATTGTTTGTTGACAAACTTTTTTGTTATTGTATTTGTGTATTTATATGAATTATCATATTTACGTATACAGAATGTAATAAAATCCCCATAATACTTGTAATAAGCCCATAAAACTGAACAACTTTTCCCAAAGAACATATTTTGTCAAATTCCAATAAAACATTATTTACTTTCGCAAATGCATAATTGTCATTGTAAATTTATGATAAAAACTATTATAGGGAAAATCAAATACATTTTAGTGATTTTATTTTTCCCTTTTTTTTGCATACCGTACGGCCGTGTGTGAGCGAGAGGGAATGATAAGCGCCGCCATTGAAGATTCGTTTCTTTAAAGAACTGACTAATACACTACAGAAAAACAGCTGTGAACGTTGCACAGTTGTATATAAAAAAAACATAGCTACCCGCACCGGGCGGCCGGCCGGTACCGCCGCAAACGCTACATCCCGCAATTTTTAAATCTGTAATATCTTCGAAAATATTCACTTAAATCATACGGTGTAAAGGGCCATATAGATCTATATTAAATGAACAATGTATTCAAGGCATTTAATTCGTTAAGGATTAATGCTGTATTGGTTAAAATCGCTTCGAAAATTAACCATTATTTGTCGTAAAAAGTAAATGACAAAAAAAAGTTATTGTGGGTTATCCATAAGAGATAGACATATACCATCGCGGACTTTTCTGTAGACCTTTTCAATGTGTATAATACTGAGTACATTATTTTGATAAAACTCGTAGGGTTCAGCCTGCGTTTGCAATGTAAGCGGAAAAAATGTAATTTTTTACGACATCACATTAGAAACCTCAAAAATAACAGTACTTCTCCACTATTTAATGGATGTTATTATACATATAAACCTTCCTCTTGAATCACTCTATCTATTAAAAAAAACCGCATCAAAATCCGTTGCGTAGTTTCAAAGATTTAAGCGTACAAAGGGACATAGGGACATAGGGACAGGGAAAGCGACTTTGTTTTATACTATGTAGTGATTAAGCACACGTAGAAATCAACTAGATTAATTATTCAAAATCTGTTTTCAAAGTATGGATAAGAAAATTGAATAAATTTTCCCACACACATTCTCTAACAGTTTCATCAAATTATAGCATTTTTGTAATAATTTGTTATTGTATACAGTAGACAAAACAACTATCAAATAACACCAATCATGCCTAATTCTTACATTGTATCAATCATGCATAGTTCTAGCATTGTAAAAAAATATTTCAGTACATTTTTCACACACGGCACGATCTGATCGCATACTAAGCTAGCGATTGTATTATGAAAATCAAATGGCTGATAAACATGCATAATATGTAATCATCTACAACTTACTAGAGCTTCAACACATGATAAACACATACAAAAAAGTAAAGTATGAGGATAGATGTCTTCTTATCATGATCAGATGACTGTGACGTGTTCTGTATTTAAGCTGCCTAATCATCTCATTGCACGAAATTCATCATAATGTAGATACTATTTACACGCACGTTTTCACAAAGATTTGAAGGAATTTCGCAATTTACTTAGTTTTAATACCTCATAATATGTTATTAGTTATCTGAACTCAAATATTTTGTGCCGTATCATTTATATTATTAAATAATTATACCTAAATGTAGTATCAATTATTTTATATGCAGGACAGAATAAGGTTAATCGTTTGTAAGGACACATTGGATAATTAATTTACAGTACTCCAAAATTAATAATGCGCATGCAGATCTTCGCTAATTATCGTATTTCCAGAAACACCCGAATCACCCCGAATCATTGAATCGTAAGTGCCCTAAACAATGCACTTGCATCTTGCACCTTGTTCAAAAGAAATAGGAGTCAATTCAGAGTCATACACAATCGAAAACAATTCAGGCGATAGGTGACGGTAGCCTGTCAGTCAAAAAATTCAAAAATCCGTCAGTCGTCTTTATATATTGGTGGTGACCGCACGTATTATCTCTGTATGGAATTATATAGAGCTGCTGTTACATACCCTTCTTAGTTTTGTTTCAAAGTTGAATTTTCCGATAAAATGATTATTTACACAGGTAGCAGATAGCAGTGGGGAAAGTGAAAATTAATAAGAGCATAATGAGAGTTCTGATCATTCTACGATATCAGAAATAGAGATAATCCCTGATTCTGTAAATCCTTTGGACTGAGATTTTAATGATTATATTTCTATAATTTAAATGTAAACCAGTGTTTGAAAATCATTTTTTTAAATATAAACTTTGTCTTATTTTAACCTTCCATACATCCATCATTACGCCAGCTTCAGTAAGACACTTTTATAGTTCTAAGTATAGAATTTTCCGAGTAAATCAATACAACAAATATATATTCGCAATCGTGTGGCTTATCCTCGCTATTAACTTACATTGAATTATCGAAACAAATTTCGTTACTTTTCTCTTTTACCATAAAATCACAATAAAACTCATAATTCTAATAAACTATGCATGAAGAAAATACATTTAACCACTCTATATACATATCATCTTCGGAGGCTCGGGGAATATGACAGTTGCCGAACAGTGACGAATTTTTCTATGCGCATTATCAGTTTGGGAGTAGTGTACCAACTTGTAGATTTATTCGATTTATTTCATAGAAATCTAAATAACAAGACACTAGAACTGCTATAATGTCATAATTAGTATGAAAACCACTGTCGCCAAAATCACAACACATTTAAACCGATAGCTAAACAGTACACACAAGTAAACTATGCCTTTTATTGGACTAAATATTAAATTCAGCTTTTTAATATGTATCCTAACTTACGATTTTACGGTTTATTTTAGAATAACATCCCTAGGTACATGAGACGTTTTGTTTCTTTTTGCTCCAATACGAAAAAATTCGGCTTTTCTACAACAGAGGGCGTTAATTTTCAATACATATAACTTTGAACCTAAACACATAGAAATAAGGTTGAAATTTGTGTTAAACGCGATAATAAGAACGGTCGACTGTGTCATTCATTGTTATTTAGATTTCATGGTGACACTCGTAATACTTGTAAATATTCTATAATTTTAAGGAAAAACGGCATTATTTCTACAAAAAAACAATTACCGATGAAATGTTATTCCTTTATTAGTATAATTACAACTTGTGGAAGAATTTCCGCAATGGGAAATGCTGAAACACACCATGTTTACACACATACGTCTCGAGAGCAACTGAACAGCGACGAACGCACTGGTGGCTTGGAAGTCACCAGAGTGGCGACAAGGTCACGCGCGCTTACGACTTCTATTGTCTTGTTATTTAGATTTCTATGATTTATTTTATTTAAAATATTTAAAACCATCCGTTATTGAAGTATAAAAACACTTTTTTTATTTCGTAATCATGAGAATAAAGTAATGTATGGTAACTACATTATTTAGGTACTATAATTAACATCGAAATCTGCGTAAAACCACTTTAAACTGGAAAAAAACAAAGTCATAAATCACGAAGCTAGGAATTTTGTCATCTATTTTTAAAAAGTTAAACGTGATCAATCAAGAGTTTCATAAATTATGTATCGCTAAAATTCAGCTAAAAATAGCTCAGATTATACGAATCATTGTGTGAACATACTTTTATCGTTCGACAAGCCTGTTTGTGTTATCTTATGGAAACTAACCAAGTATCAGGAAAATTTGTAAATAACAATTATCAAACTAAGTAGATCTACAACAACAAGATCACTGAAAGAATTATTATCAGAATATTTACTACTAGCTTACCGCCCGCGGCTTCACCCGCTTTGTCTAAAACCTAATAAATTATTTACTAAAACCTTCCTCTTGAATCACTCTATCTATTAAAAAAAAACCGCATCAAAATCCGTTGCGTAGTTTTAAAGATATATAGATAAGCATACAAAGAGACATAGGGACAGAGAAAGCGACTTTGTTTTATACTATGTAGTGATTTACTAATACGTAAATATGAAATGCAATGTGCTTAGTTATTTCTTTGTTTGTCTTTCATTCACGTCTGTATAGATAGCTGGCTAGAGAGTTATAAGAGGCTTCTAACCACGGTGAAACATCTCAATCCTATGGGAATTTCCTTTGACAACGCGTGCGAATAAATTATTATTAATTATTTATTACTAGATTTCCGCCCGCGGCTTCGTCCGCGTTTGCAAAGGAAAACCCGCATAGTTCCCGTTCCCGTGGGATT
>CAJQZM010028155.1:0-24816 GCA_907164665.1 Colias nastes | reverse complement strand
GCCACCACCTCCGGCTCCTACAGGCGAGGTGTGAAGTACCTTTGCCCTTTGCTGGATGACGCAGAAGCGGTCTTGGAGTCTGACGTCTCCAACGGCCCCCAGTATGTCTAGGCATCCGCCTAGCGACAGCGACGCAGGGACGAATCAAGAAACCGGTTTCCCGAACGACCGCCGCGGCCGTCCCCGCGCCCCTCCTCAGAGCGGAGGCCTCGCTCTCTTCTACATCGAGCCTCGTACGTGACGCACGCCTCCTATAGGCGTGTGTCTTTTATACCAAATATTTTGTACGAGTCATTATAATAATTATCAAATATACACATCGAACCTTATAATGGTTTAATTTTTAAAACCCCAAGACCCCAGTCTTGCACAATCTCTAAGAAATTTTAATTATAAATTATTTATATTTATTAAGCACGTGTCAGATAGGCTTTCTATCCAATGTTCTAATACTGAACAACACTGAATACGAGTTTTCGTTTTCACTTAAATGTCACTAAAGAATGCTCTTGAGTCTTGCTCTAGCTCTAGCTCTAGTTCGTTTAGTCTAAATGCACTGTATTAATTTGAAAAAGGTTTCCAAACATGGACTAATAGTTTCAAAGTAACAGTTCATATTTTAACAATCGAATCAAAATTATCACCTCCTAAGGGACCCTAGAGGTCAGTCGGCTTCAACGATAAACAGTTTGTGAGCCATCAAGTCAATGGGCTTTAAACAATGACGTTTATGTGATTTGACAAGTCCCCCAAGTTGTTGGAAAACTTTAATTATCTTGGAATATTAAGTATAAAGGAATTATCGTTTGATAGTTAACTTGTAATGGTTTTAATGAAAGATACTAAAACTATTTTTTTTTTGCTAGTAGAAACTGTTTGTTTGTTTATCCATTTGTGAACTGCAGTTGAAAGTTAGGATTCCTCTGTTTTTAAATTCCCATTTCTTTGGTTTATTGTTTGTTTTGTTTTCTTTTTGAACAAATAGACAGAGCGACACCGATATTTTATATAATTTTCCACTTAGGAACGAACCCGTGACCTCTCTGTTCACTCACCTTAACCACTGTACCCGTAGTCACACAAATTGACATAATAATATGCCTAAAAAGCCTGAAAACCTGTAAAAACCCCAGATTATTCCGTGAGACACATTATTTATCAACAAAGGGCGTTAAATTCGTCATGATTTCATTCACGTATGTATTTCGCAACTCTTTACAAATAAATAAAATTGAAGTGTCTGTTTTTAACTTTAATAGACCGTATCATTTTTTCATGGTTTTATAATAAGTATACAAATTTTGGCTGTTTGTCCTTGCTTTTTGTTACAGCATCTCTCCAGGATGACTATTACGATGTACTTACGTAAGGAATAATTATTAGACTTAGGCACATTTTTTATTTTGATTATAATTTCTTTCATAATAACAGCTCATTTTATAATATTTATTAGTTAACTTAAGCTTGTTATATAACAGACATGATTAAATTTTTATTACTATATAAAATAAATGTCATACTAGCAAAAATGTACGAATTATTAACACAGGCGAAGCTGCGTGCTTACACTCGTATTGGAATAAAGCCGACTCACGTTGTGTTGAGAATTTAAATTACAAATGCGCTATGAAAATGCGATAAACAATGTTTTTACAGTACTTCAATTAACGTATTTCGTGTGCTGTCGAAATAAAATTCTTTAAATTCCTGTGATACTTTAAACTTGTGACGATTAAGGTGATACACAATGTTTCACTGCTATTTGCTTGCATTTTACTGCTTTTTTTGTTTTACTTGTAAACACTCTTTTTCGCAATATAGAAAGAGTGAGGTATTTATATTTTTATTTTCAGCTATATCTTACAATCAGTTCTGAAGATGAGAAAGATATTTTATACTAGACGGTCAAGAATCATTACAGTTCGAACTTGTAAAATGCATGTAGGTACTAAAAAGCTTTTACTCGTACTTCCTTACCATACAATTATATTAATCTAGATACTTTAAAGGATTGTTTATTGATATATTTCTTTCTTTATTACCTAGTTGTACGATTATTGTATTGAAACAAGATTGCCATTTTTTTTAGTTTCAAAAACTGTCAAAAAGCGCTAGATCGTTCTCAAAAGCAGTAAAACTAAAGTCAGATCTCAAAAGCACGTACCATGGGGCGCACGTATGAAAAAATGGAGTATTCTGTATATAATGAACCCCCGACAGGCCTCCAAATTACCTTCATGTGGTCACGCGCCGCGCCGCCCGTGACTTCATTCTATACCGTACTTTGGGCTATGAAAATAGCGGTTATGTTGTATGAAGCGGTTAATTTTTCCATAACTATCGTCTAATTAATTATTTAAATGCTTTATTATGCCAATTTGCAGTTAATCATAATTTAAGTGCTTTATTTTAATACTGTACTTGATTCTCGGAAAGTAATAATAACATTTCTCAATGTAAAATAACAGAGAGTTATATTATAAGCGTGATAAAGAACATTGCAAATACAACAGTTTTTGCTAATAATGGAAACTATTTTAACTCTGCGTGTTTACTATTTTTAAACTAATTTAGCTGATGCATATGACACCACAATCAGCGTATTTTAACTCCTAATTATGTAATTTTCTAACAGAATAAGTATAATTTAAAATCGATTCGATCGAATCGAATCGACAGAAGGTTCATCGTTTCAAGCAAAGTACAAAATAATCTTTTATTTTATTATATTTTATTTTATTATATATAGAAGAATATTGTTAAATAAACAATCCTCAACAAAAAGTCTGGCAAATCATAAAACGAAGTTATTACGATTCAAAAGTCATAGAGTAAGTTCAATTAAACAAATGTTTGAGTTTAAAATTGACCCGCGCGTTTTATAGCCCCACAATGAAACCTCGTTCACCTCTGCGAGGTAATGAGCCGCCTTCTGACGCTCGTGAAAAATTATATGAAATCGCTTTTGACCCATATACAATTCATTAAAGCTCCTTTCAGTTCGTCTGCGCGTATTTTCTTTGAACCTGCGAGATTTAATTCGCACCTACGTTTTGTTTTTTCATTTAAATGTGGATATATTTGTGAATGTTGTGTCTATTTTTGGTGAAAATTTATGATTTATATAGTTTTATATGTTTTATAATTTGGTTACACACACTTTATTTATATTAACTTCTTATAATTAAAAAAATCTTTCAATTTAAAAGCTAGAGTGGTTTTTACATATCCCTTGCCAAACGTACCAAACTCTTGTAAAAAGTAAATTCTCTAACTACTTAGTTTTATTTAATCCACGCAAAATCAAATTCCTAAAATACTTCATGTAAAGCTAATATTCTTAATTTATTTAAAGTCGCAAAATGATCAATTTCTGTCAAAAATTAAAATATAATAAACACACTTAAACATTATTAACTCCCTTTTAAACCGGCCATAAACTTTAAAACTAAAAGGATAAACAGTAACACGTCGACATCGAAAATCACTCCGCCAAATGCGTCCCAAAGAAATTTTATTGCCATTCACTCACAGGCGATGTCCATTGGGCTATAAAACAGCAATATTTCAATATTTCCCAATAATATTCTATGCAAACGCGACTTTACTCGTGTTTTACATCGCATGCTTTCGTGGTTTTTGTTTTATGTGGGCTGTTTAGAACTGACGATTTGTTACGAGGGAAATATAGAATTAAATAATACATTTAAGAGTATGAAAGTTAATTATTTTTCTAAGTATAATCTAGATTAGAAAGTTAAAAATTTTGAGTATAAGTATATTTGTATATATCTGTTTTCAAGAAAGAAAGAAAAGTTTTATTTATAGGAGAAAACTAGCTTTCCAGCCGCAGCTTAGCCCGATTTGTCTAAAACGTAATAAATTATATACTAAAACCTTGCTCTTGAATCACTCTATCTATTAAAAAAACTGCATCAAAATCCGTTGTGTAGTTTTAAAGATTTAAGCATACAATGTGACATAGGGACAGAGAAAGCGACTTTGTTTTATTCTATGTAGTGATAAGAGGAAGAGAATTCAATTATTCATTTCATAACGTTCTGTTTATTAAAATAGCTTCCTAATAAGGCTAACCTTAGGTACTTAAAATACATACATTATAAAGTAATCAAAGATTAGATTTTTTTAAACAGAACGACCAAAAATCCTATCGTATCCGTCACGTCTTATCGTATCCAGTAAACGTCCCCCAGAACTGCTGACTGGTCTCCCCGACGCGTGTACTTTACGATGGCCCCGCAAAATATCGTCCCTTTATTTGAATCGCCATGTTATCATTCTCAGATTGCCGCATTCAAGGGCCCTCAGTGAAAAACTTATTTTCACTGCGTGTGACAATATGGGACTCAATATGTCTTTTGCTTTTTACATTTGCGACGGTAAAGTTTTGACTAGCTTATTCGTTTTGAAGATGTTTATGGAAACTGTTAAGAGAAACGTCTAAAAGCGTAGCGTGTTTTTATTGGTCTGTTCTTACTAGAGAGGCACCAATATGTATTTGTCCATTTGTTCGAAGTAGTTAACGGTTTTCGGCGAACTTAAACAATAAATAATATTATCATTAGGTATCAATACCATCTCGTTTAAATACCGAACAGCAATTGAATCTACTAGAACCTTGCTCTATTTAATTATATGTCGCTATTACCGACATTAATGTTGATAAAGTAAAAACCTAAGTGGACTCGTGTTCAATGTTCTTTCAAATAAGCTTAACTGTTGAATAACCCTATTCAATCAATAAGTTCATTCACATACCCAAAATGCACAATCAAACATTCGTATAAACCTACACATAATATATCACAAGCGACCGAAATAATATAGCGCGAAATATCCAGCAAGAGCGCTATAAAGCGCTTGAAGCGCTCTTAAATAAATCTCATTTACATCCATTTGATAGCAACTTAGCTGCGGTAGATAATCCTCCGTTCTTCTGCGACTTTAAAATATGCATTTTCAAATCGTATTCATTTATTTGTTCTCTGTTACGTATATATTTCAGATAGTTCTAAGGAACTGTGTAAGCTCTACAGTCTACATTATGTGTTATGTAGGAGGACTCAGCAGATAATATACTATACTAGGTAGGAGTAAGAAAATTTATCGCAAATAAAGAATTATGAATTACTAGCTTCCGACCCGACTCCGTCCGCGCGGAAAAATTAAGAAAAATTAAGATTTATTTTTTTTCTACGTATTTTTCCGGGATAAAAAGTATACTATTTTATGCCCAGAATAATAAGGTATAATTATACCAAGTTTCATCGAAATCGAACCGTTAGTTTTCACGTGATTCCTTAACATACAGACAGACAGACAGACAAAAAATTTTTTAATCACATATTTGGGTTTGGTATCGATCCAGTAACACCCCCTGCTATTTATTTTTTCAATATTTTCAATGTACAGAATTGACCCTTCTACAGATTTATTATATGTACTAGCGGTCCGCCCCGGCTTCGCCCGTGGTACATGTTTACGTTTTCTCTACATAAGAACCATCCTCGTACTTCAAGGAATATAATAAAAAAAGAATTAACGAAATCGGTTCAGCCGTTCTCAAGTTATGCGCTTACCAACACATTTTGGGATTCATTTTTATATTATAGATAGATGAAATTTATTTATATACGTAACGTATAAGAATTATTTTAGCTTTAACCTATATATTGTAAGTTTCTGTTAATATTGATAGCCTTAGAAATATGTTACTTGTGTGGCGGTTAATTGCACTGGACATTATCATGTAGTGAGAGTTTAAAATAAAATAAAGCGCTTCCAAGATGTTTAATGTGAAGTAATACTATTCGATGTTGCTAATCTTATTTAAAATTTTAAATTATTTATTGATCCTGTTTACAAAATGACGGAAAAAAACATGCTAATCAAACAACAACCATAAACGAATCACCACCATGAATTTAAAAACGCGTCCAACTTCAGCGAATCTTTGGGCAAATTTTTATCGCACTATCTGAAAAGTTGTGTCCATAAAATTGTCTAATGGCCCCGCGGAGAGAGGGGGCGTGCCGGGGCCGTAAACTGTGCTCATATCTGTACTTCCCAGTGGTTTAGATCGCGAGATATTGAAGTTCTTCCAATTTGAGTTTTGAGATAATTATTTTGTAGGTATTTAAGTATGTTTTGAAAAATAGTATACGTATAATTTTTATTATCTAAGATATTAAAAAAATGACCAATGACAATCATACCACTGAAACTCAAAGGACCAAAACGAAATTATCTTTGACGTATTTTTATAATCTCAAGATGGTAGTTGATAAATCATGATTTTTACTTCCCTAAATCGAAAGGCGTGTCATGTTTAAACAGACAAGTTTAAACATCTACTAATTAAAGTATTCGATCTACTTATTACTGTTTTACTTTAATAAATAATTTCTGCAATAATTTATATAACAAAGGACTACCTTACGACTATAACAAAAAATATACTATGACAATACAATGCCTAATGGACGCAGTCAGTTGGTAACAAATCGCATCTTGTCACTAAGACTATTAACTAAGTGAGGGTAGTTGGGCGGATATCGATTAGACAATGTCTGAGAAGTAAGGTACAGTCGCGTTCAGATCATGTGAGTTTATCGATTATCTATCTATACATAAAATAAAATACTTGGGGCGTGATCTGTCGATATAGAATCCAAAATATATTTTTTTGAATTTTTATCTGTTTGTCTCTACGTATGTCCGGGCTAACGTACGTACAGACAAAACTGCATGGATTTACTTCAAATTTGGTACAGAAATAGCTTGAGACTTGAGAAAGGATATGGGATAGGTTTTATCATAGAAATCCCACAGACACGGGAACTATGCGGGTTTTTCTGTAACTACGCGAGCGAAACCGCTCGCGGAAGGCTAGTATTTCATAAGACTGATAAATACGTTAGATTAAACTCAGGAACAAGAAAATGTAAAACATAAAATTGAAGCTTAATCTTTGTTTAATAAAAAGCTATGCAAGTGCCCCTTCAGTCTGTGGATTAATGTATTATTATAGCTCATCTATCCAATAACACTATATTAAAAACCAGATTGGAAAAATTTCTTCATTTGAAGTATTATCACCAGAAAGAGTAGCAAAGGGCGATATTTTATTGAGTTAACGAAAATCTTGAATATCTCACAAACCGAGGGACTTTTATGAACCGCCAGAACGTCTTCTTTCTACCTTTCTACGGTTACCAATTTTTAAACAATTATCTGCTACTTTAGAATTAATATTGAAGTCTAATCGTTGTTTATTGCTACAATACTGATAAAATGGATTTGCTAAATTACGTTATTACTGAAGCACATTCAGGTTAACGGGAGGGTCGATCGGTTTCGGCAAAGTATTTTGTTCTGTGTATAACAATCCACCGTTTTAACGCGTCGTTTAAATTCACAAGGGTTGTTTGGTGGATGGTACAAGGGTAATGTTGCTACGTTTTTTGGCTTAAAGTAATATTTATTTATAATTATGTACCACGAAAACCACATAAACGTAAATAGTAATTGTGATGTAATGAAGTTGATCATTTTGTGTGTTCATAAATTTGTTGAATATTCTCGTGCTTTATGAACTGAATGCTCCCGTCTACAATAACTATCGACTCGTGCTCGATATAATTTTGTTTATATAAATCGTAATAACTCAGCCCCCGGAATCACAGACACAATAGAAAATCTATTGTGTCGTGGTCCGATCGGGCCGCTCATTTCTCTCCAATTCGTCTTAAGATGCATCGCTCTTTGTTGTCTACAAGTTGAGCATAAGTTTTTGTACATCTGGAAATATTTTATCTATACCAGAACAATGCAACAAAACACTCTATCTACATCATAGTATAAGATACGTTGCCTTTCTTGGGTTTTTGATTTTATGTAAGCATTAAGTAGTTACTTATACATAATTAAGAAATTAAGACATCTTAACTGATTATATATTATGTGATATATTCATTAAAGTTTTTAATTCCTTCACTTATTACAATAGAATCACAGACGCAGTTCATCTAACTTCTATTTCAACCCCGATGTCGCTTTTGACTCGTACCAATCACAAGGATTCTTAGGCGTGAAAACAACATTAGCCCTAATTTCACCTCCATTGGTTATGCATACAAAGTCTTTGAAAAACCGAATTACTGTCACATTGTTAGATAAACAATACCTTATGAAGCTTTGTATGAAGACATTTCTGTGATCTGTAGTCGGGGAATTTACATCGAAATTAAGTGGATAAAGGCAGCATTAAAAATATGTATAACATGATTCGTTATCATTTTTTCTGTGACAAAAAGTATAATTGTTTGTTTACAAATAAAATACAATTCAATATATTTTGTTACAAACATAACCTACTGGTAAAATAAAATTTATAATAAATTTAATAGTTAAGTATAATTGTTTGTTTACAAATAAAATACAATTCAATATTTATTTTATTTATTTATTTATTTACGGCATACGCCAAACCATACATATATTAAACTTAATTCTAAACTTATCACTATGTCCTTAGTTCTAGGTACCTCTTACATTCTTCACCTATCATTCCCATCCCTGACACAAACAAATCATATACTGGTGCAGAATTGAGGATTGAGTTCAGCAGTGAAAGCATGCGAAGCACCGGAGACTGCTGGCGTTGAACCGTGCGTGTGCGCCAAGCAGCTAACAGTTGGTGGCTACGAGCCCGTGTATAATTGTCAGGCACATTTAGCCGTAAGAGCATTTCTAATAAATCATTAGAATCTATTTTATTGTATAAAACGTTAAGAGCAAATTTAACAGTTGATAGACTTCTACGAAGTTCCAGCGAGTTATAACCCAAACTACCCAGCAAGAATTTTGTGGGATACAGATATGGGTAATAATTATAACTTCTTGCATACAAGGACCTTAAGAATTTCTTTTGTACCTGCTCCAACATAAGGATATATTTTTTCTCGTAGGGACTCCAGACAACGGAATTCGTCTCTAGAATACTCCTAACAAGTGCCGAGTAGAGAACTCTAATAGCGCTATCTGAAAGTCCGACAGAGTTGCGCAGTAAGAATCCTAAACGTTTGTATGCAGCGTTAGAAACATTGTGAATATGCTCATGAAACGAAAGATGAGGCACGAATGTGATACCTAAGCGTACTTTATTCACACGCGATATTCGATCCTGTCCTAAACTATAAACATAGTTCCGTATATAGGCTGAACGACTAAACGTCATAAATTCACACTTGTCAATATTAAAGTGTAGTTTGTTCTCCACACTCCACATATAAACTGCATCTACGTCTGCTTGCAAGCGGCAGTAATCTTCATCCGATTTAATGACCTTAAATATTTTAACATCATCGGCAAAGAGTAAGATATCCGACTTTTCAATTACATCCGGTAAATCGTTTATCAGTAATAAAAACAGCAAAGGACCAAGATTTGATCCTTGACTTATACCAGATCGAGTAGAATAAGACTCTGAAATATACGGGCCATATTTTACAAATTGTTTCCGATCCCTAAGATAATTAGAAAACAGCTTGAGCAAAGTCGGGCCACATCCATGATCTGCTAACTTCAACAACAGTACATCATTATCAACACGGTCAAAAGCTTTGCGGAAATCGAGATAAATAACATCGACTTGATTTTGCTTATCCATTTCACGTGATAATGTCTCAACAAGTGAAATGAGATTTGTAGCGACCGACCTGCGTGGTAAAAAAGCATGCTGAAGAGGAGAGATGTATGGCTTGCATTCATGTAGCATTTGAGAATGCAAACACATCTCAAATACCTTGGCTAGTGAACATAAAATCGCCACTGGTCTATAATTTTCAACTTTGGTTCTACTACCTGATTTAGGAATCGGAATAACTCGCGATTTCTTCCATAGTGTAGGGTATACACCTTTCATCAGAATAAGATTGAATATGTGCATTATAGGTTCAATTAGGTATTCCACAAGACCCTTAATGATATAAGCAGGTATCATGTCAGGTCCAGGAGAAGCGTTAGATTTTAATTTTTTTATACATCGACTGATTATATCTTTATTTAAAACCTTTATATCGAAGAAACGTGAACTGGACCTAGCCTTAGAATTAGCAAAGTCAAAGTCTAGTTTTGGTGAATTAGTTAAAAACACTGATTTGAAATGCTTAGCAAACGCTTCTGCCATGTCCTTACCCCGGTACTCAGTATCATTAAAGGTTACCATTGTTTCTATATTATTTCCTTTGCGCAGTGAATTAACATATTGCCAAAATTGTGTTGGTGTATTAACTAAATTTGTAGATATTTTATCTAAGAAATCCTTATGTGCTTTATTAATATCATTTTTAATTTTTGACCTTAAAAATTTAAATTCATCATAAGCTCCACGGTTATTAAGAAATTTCCACTGCCAGTGTAATTGAGCTTTGATTTTTAAATTGTGTATGATTTCATTATTATAATATACTGGATAAATACGACGATTCGTCCTAGGTTTTTTATTCGGAATACATTGATCAAAAAATTCATAAATAGTACTGTTAAAGTATTCAAGTGAATCATCTACCTCAGGAATATTATAAATCTCTTTCCAATCAAAATTTTTAACATTGTAATGTAACGATAAGTAATCCCCTTTACTAAAATCCCAGTTTCTAGTGGTTTCTGTAACAATCGGCTCTAACGTTGGGCTCCGAGAGAAAATTTTATAAATTATACTCACGTTTAATGGAGGATGATGGCCATCAATCCTAGATAATTCCTCACCTGGATTCACGGCTGATACACAAACGTTATGCACACTCAATTCTGCATCAGTAAGAACTGCATCCAACACTCTTCCATTCTTATTCACAATGTTATTGCATTGACTCAAATTACATTCAACTAAAAAGCTATTAAAACTCAACATAACATTTTCACTACAACTATAAAAATTAAGATCGCCCATAATTAACAATCGTTCACTGTTAAGTTTCTTATAAATACTAGACACATTATTGAACCAATTCAAATACATATTATCTGAGGCAGAAGGTGGAATATACGCAACACAAACATAAATAAAATGTCCATGTAACTGAAATCGCGCCCATAAGTCCTCTACCTCTTGACTTTCATATTCAGGTAATCGTAAAAGCGTTAAAGGTGCCTTAGCCAACAACATCACGCCACCACCAGCACGCCCACGATCTCTTCGAGCAACTGACCAGTCACCAGCAATTATTTCTGAGTCTTCTACAGATTTATCGAGATTAGTCTCCGTTATAGCAATCAGATTAATGTTCATAGTAGTAACCAAATTCGTCCTCCAGTCATATAACTTAGTTTTGAGCCCTCTTACATTCTGATAGTATGCATTAAAAGTTATCTTTTTGCCGTCTCTACGTTGTAATTTAGTAGGATTCTTTCTTTTCGAATTTACCACGAAAAAGAGACTTCCAAGGTTTAATGCATATTTCAGCAGCCCAGTTATCTTCGATCAGAACCTTACTGCTCAATTTATCAGGGACTCCAATCTTGAACGAAGCATAGTTACCACGTGACTTTAAAGCTTCCACTGAACAATTATTGGTAGCACAGATATTAGCCAAGTGCATCCGTACCTGATCTTCTGTTGTACCATACTTAACATAAAACAGATGGAAGAATTTTACTTTCTCAGATGCCTCCAAATTTGAAATTCCCGGTTTAGCCGTTCCTCTAATAATATCAGCTGATTTATAACGACGGACACTCTTACGTTTCACTTCAGTCCAGCGTGACTCTGTTCTCGGATTATTGTCGGTCGTCACCAGGGATTGATTCTTATATGATATCTCTTTATTCTCACATTGAAGATCTGGCACCTTTACAGTCTCAGGCGCCGGCTGACATACTGAGGCTTGTACTTGTTTACGTTTAAGTCTCTTAGACAATTTTTTCGTAATAGCAGGCTTTGGTGCCGGCTCTGGATCTGATATACTAGGTAAAGGTTCTGCACTTACGGTTGAGTTACTTTGTGGGTTTGAAATCGGTTCCTTTTCCGCAAATATTCTTTCCTCTAGAGCAGTTAACCGGTCACTAAGAATGTGAAATGAATTACTCCATAAACGCGTCAATCTATCAGTTAACTCACGTATAGCATTTCGCATCTCATGTGACATTACTTCTCTAATTATTTGTCTTATCTCAGAAGTTGAAGGAGATAAAGGGCTTAATATTTCTTCCCGGCGATGTTGTCGAAATGTTATGTTATCGACAGAATGACTGCGTTCAGTTTTATTCAAACTTTCAACCGAGTTTTGTTCAAATTCATCAATTAATGTACGTATCGGCGTGTTATTCTGAGTATTAAGTTGATTTCCCTTGCATCCCGGACACATCCAAGAACGCTCAGGGTCAAATTCGTGACCCCTAAAATAAGCCGAGGTCATATTTAAACAACGAAAATGGTATTTTCTCTGACAAGTTTTACATCCCAGTAGCTCATTTAAATCACCAATTTTATCGTTGCATTCGTAACAATTCATTTTATAGTTCAAAATTGCCGTTAACTAATCTTCTAATTATAATAAAACTATGCAGGTAATCCAGTAATCGTATTTGTAATCTTCGTATTTGTTCAACGTTAGATCACTTCACAGCTGTGAGAAGAAGGTCGTAAGCGCCATGCAAATCACGTCTCTTACGCGTTTTTACAAAACACACAATTGGACCTCGATAGAAATGTAAAAATCCACACAACTTTCTTTAGTTTATTAATTATTCGTTATAATATTGATAATTGCGATAAGATATTATTCACTTTTAGTCTCATTCACATTCAACAAAGTTTTAACACAAATTAATCACTTATTAATCAGTGGATAAAGAGATAACAATTATTTCACTTATTCGATCAACGCGCACGCACTCGCGGTTGAAGAATGTTTGTATACAATATATTTTGTTACAAACATAACCTACTGGTAAAATAAAATTTATAATAAATTTAATAGTTTTTGAAATCATTACAGTCAAATCGCGATCGAGATATCATAGCATATTTGCATACCTGTCTCCCTAGACTCATAAAAAGATAAAATCTCTCCACAATACTATTCATATAAAACATACACTTAAAGTAATACCCACATTCGCTAAGATAAAACAAACTACGCCATATATTATCTTGCAAATAAACTGGTTACATTTTAATCTCTAAATACAACAGCTGTATACGGGATAAATCATAAAAGCATATAGCAGGAATAACTTGGAACAATGAAGCCGTAATTTGGTGGAGTAATGAAGATTCTAATATATGCGCTATCAACAGAATTAAGGTATGATGTTCCTTGTTTGCAAAAAGGAAGGTTATGTTTTTGGGTTCATTTGTGACAAATTATGTTATGTTGGTGTGAATGTTTTGAGTATGGATGCAACGATTTTATGAAATTACTAGCTGAGCCGCGGTTAAATCAAGTATTTATATAGCTCTTATTATTCTGATGTAAACCTATAGTAAAGTTTCATCCAAATCCGTCAAGCAGTTTTTTTCATGAAAGAGAAACGAACATACATACAGCCGTCCTCACGGACTTTCGTATTTTTAATATTAGTAGGATAGAATAGGATAATATTTATTAGATTTATATTCGCCAGGATAAGTATTTAAAATATTATTAAAGTCGACAAATGTAATGGAAAATGCAAGATTTTCATTGTAGTACGAAGTTTGCAGACTTATATTAATAGGTTAAAACCTAATTTGAGCTAATTTTTCGTACACAATTGCCATTTTGAAATAAACGACGTTATAACTGACCCGGTCAAGCTCAATGCTCGCTGTAGCAATGGTTAATAAGAGGTAAAATAAACGAGAGCTCATATTGGAAACATACGGGATGTAATTATGTTTGAAAACGTAGCGTTTTTAACCTTGCTGATAAGATTACACATTACAATAATCGTGTAAGTAATTCTACAATTTTAAGGTATTGCAGTGATATTGTTTAATATTATCAAATTCTCAATCAAATTATTCCATGAACTATATGATATTGTACACCATGTAATATTTAACTAACAATTATCGAGTTTTCGTAACTTGCAATAAAAAGTATATCCTCGCAATAAAAAGTAAAATTTACGGTTTTTAGTTTTTGACATGTGCACTGTGCAATATTACTGCGAATCTATATGTTATATATAATTTCTAAAGAACCTGAAGATGCATAAAAATGAATACCAAAAAAATATAATATATTTATTTATTTATTCAAAAACAAACACTAACACTACAGTTTCCCAATACGATAGTGGTTTTACAATATCTCTGATGAAACCAGAATATAAGATATTTTCAGTTACCTAGACGAAATCATTACGAAGACATAAAGTCACATAATAAATTTAACTCTTAAGTTTTCATAACAGTTTTAACATTGGATCTTTATAGATATTAAAGCGTAAAATAAATGAAACAATAGCAGGTATTAACAAAAAAAAAGATATTTATTTCAAGGATAGGCATAATGTTAGAATTTTAATAGTGTACAGTAACGTAGTACTCCCCTGATTTAAAAGTAATATTCTCTAATCAAAAAGTTATTCTTTTTCTAATCCTAAAATGATGTAACGTGCACGTCCACACTATCGTCCCGTGTATTCAAATAATCGTCGATCCGAATCGTCTGGGGCAATTCTTTTAATTGGCCCACGTCTCGAAGGGGACGCGCTTACTCTGAAAATTGGGATCGTTTTAAAGTTTTTCGATTTTCCATTTGCCCTCACAGCCGATCTATTAACTACCTTATATCCTAAGCAATAAATATTAAAATCGCTTGCACGTAGTACTGCGACATAGTGATTACTAATATATTTGCATCGGAAATGCATACGTTTTTTCGTTCAAAACTCTTGACACGTTATATTCATGTTAGATGATATTTTACGTATGAAAAATAATACTTATTCTGTTTGTAGATTTGTAGGGTTCCAAGGATTTCATATGATAAGGTGTTAATATATTATATCTTATAATTATATTTATAGGTACTTATTTAAAGTGTATTCGTGTGTTGGCCAATTACTTGTCAAGCTTAATTATTATTTATTAAAGAAGTAGGTACCTAAATCATTAGTTTCTTCTCCTGGGGTAAAGTTAATGGCTCTAGCCCTGTATTTTCTTCGAGTATTTCTATCGAGAAATACTCGAAGAAAATACAGAGCTAGTCATAATATTATAGTTCAGCAAAATATTATTATAGTGCAATGTACATATTTAAGATAGGTAATAATTAATTATATAAAATAACCTTTCATTTCCATTTCTTAAAATTTAATTTCTCTATTATGTAGGTATTTATGTCACGAAATTAAAAAAAAATAGTTTAACATGTTGAGAGTACATATGTGTAGATAATTGTGCAGTGGTGGTAATATTCTTTTGATAATTCGATACAGACCACACAAGAAAGCCTCCGTTTCCTATGCTATAAACTAAAAAGTCAAAATATTAATTACACCTAAAAACCTCACACTGCAGTTCAATTAATTACCACATATCGTCGATAAGTTGCGCAATTTGTATCCCATTAGTGGCGCAGTCACCGGCCGACTGACACCTCGCTAATGAGGTCCACCTATCTAAATGGAATTTGTGAGTGAATTATATGAGCGTATTTGAAATGTTTGATGGTATTGGATGACAAGGATGAATGAGTGTTAATATAAGGACTGTTGTATAAAGCAGTTATGTAATAACTTTATAAGAGTATTAAAAATTAAAAATTAAAAGGAGCGTGTGTGCCGAGCATACATGTCAGAAGTGAAGCTTCTTTGGCAAGATTCAAAGACACCAAAATCGTCGCCTTACTCCATGACGTAACGGTATTGCCATGACGCGACCAGTGACCTTAAAATTTTACTCTCGAAGTTTCACTTCAAAACACTAAACTCAAAAATGAAACGTCGAACTAAACTCTACATTTGCGACATTAGCATGTCCTACTAATAGTAGAAATGCGAAAGTTTGTGAGGATGTGTGTGTGTGTGTGTTTGTTACTCTTTCACGCAAATACTACTGAACCGATTACAATGACATTTAGCACACATATAGGGGGTAACTTAGATTAACACATAGGATAGGTTTCATCCCGGAAATCCCACGGGAACGGGAACTATGCGGGTTTTTCTTTCAAAACGCGGGCGAAGCCGCGGGTAGAAAGCTAGTTTATCTATAAATCCAAGATATATACGTAATAATTATTTACCTATGTCAATTTGACCTTGATAACTTTGATAAAATGCATAAGTCAGCCTGAGCCATCCTCACCTGTGATCCTCACAATGATATTATCTACACAAATATAGCTTGGTATATTTTTATCATTAAACCGAATTACTTCTTAGTAAACGTAGCATCTAATTTACTCATAAAACACACAAACTATTTGTATCTAACATTTATAAAACAGTACCTACTATACAATATATAATAGGTACATTTCTAAACACAAATAACAATCCGAAAAACATTGTAAAAGCTAGTGAACGGCGCAATCAATTCGCGTGACACGCAACAGGTCTGAGAGGCCCCTGGGAGATGTAATGGACTCTGGACTTCACAAATATTTCAGTTATATTGATATGCCTTTTGTGGGCTAAATATTTTTGTAAAAGATGTATTTTAAAGCTTATCTTAAAGTTATTTTGTGATGATTAGGCTAATATTATATATTCGAAAATGTGTTTGTTTGTTTGTCTTTATTTGACGTCGTAACGAAGCGATTTTTGACATCATTTTTGTGTATGGTGATAGCTAGGATATTAGAGTGTGCCAAAGGATTATTTTTACCGAAATAAAACTTCTGACTTCCAAGAGAATTTCCTTTAAAACGTGAGGGAAGCAGCGGGATGAATTATTGTGTTGAGTAATTGTGTAGGTTTATGAATAAAATCTTAGAAGAAAGGATGAATAAGATTTCATTGTAAGTATACTATAATCTGAATAAGTACATATATACAGTAAAGGTATATTACACAAGTAATTACCCACCAAAATTAATATTGTACCTACCTACTGTTTATCTTACAATAACTTTCGAATGGCTTATTGGGATAATGATTTAAATGTGGAAATGTAACAAAGCACATAATATATTTCCTTTTAAAAAGAACACTGATACCAATAATTATTTAAATATCACGCAAAATTTCGATAAATAAAATAATATAATATGAAAGGAGATAAACCAATTCGTTGGAACTGACATGATTTAAAAGAACAATTATGGAGTTTCTTGCCGGTTCTTCTCCGTAGATACTGCTTTCCGAATCGGTGGTAAATGTTAAAAATATGTAATGATGTATCAAAAGTGCTTCTAGAAGAAGTCTAATTCAATAAATAAATGTTTGAGTTTGAGTTTGGAAATTAACGTAGGTACCATTTATTATAATTAAATAAATATGATAGCAATATTATTAAGCAGGTAGTAATTGAAGCATAATCTCTACGAGGAATAAACTGTTTCTGGTTATAATATTATCTATATTTTATTTACTTATAAGTAATATGTTATTTCACTGTTAGTATTTTTGTAAAGTATTTTTGTGCCTGTAATTTTATGAACATTTAATAATTTATGAATACTTACTAATCAAACATATAAATAAGCAGTGTGCAAACATGAAATAGGTATTTCATGTTATACATAGAAAAATGTAGAGTCGATGATTTTGCAATGTTAATTCTATAACTATTGAATTGTAGGATATTTTATTTTGTAAAAAATTGTACTTACCGTCAGTAGTTTTATTTATATTTGTCAATAGTTCAGTATTATTTGTTACCTTTGAGATTTCTTCGTATAATGTGCAGGATTGATTTTAGCGCCATCTAGCAGAGAACTCTAAAACTACGTTAAGTTATGTTGCTTCCATAAATGTGTGGTGGCATTTCATACGCTTATGTTGGGGATAATCTATTCTAAGGCGTTTTTATATCTAATAATATAAATTTTTATTAACATAGAACTTATAAAAAATAATAAAATATTACTCACAAAATAATAATTTCAGGAAAACAACTGAAATCTCTACAATAACAATAAATAAACGACTACATGCAATCATGTTTTTAAATTGAATTGAATAGATAGAATTATTAATGTTATTATTTATCTTTATTTGAAAACTGAGTCTCTAATTTTAGAATTGCAATTTGTCTCTTGGTACGCACCTAAAAATGTTTTCAGAAAAACAAGCAACGCACGCAACGCGCAAGCCCATGAAAATTTTCTAGTATATGAGAAAAGCTCCAAAAATTATAATTCCTTCTTCATCAAAATGTTTCTAGATTGAGACAGAATATTAAAGAAAGATTGCTTTTTGGGACGTAATTGGCAGCCCGCGGCACGTAGCGGGAAACACGTTTAAGATCTTAAAATAAAACTTTTTTTATTATATTTATAATGACATGTATGAAGTGAAGCTACGCCTATTTGATTTTTTTCTTACATAATAGTATAAAAATATTTTTATTGGATTATTTCTTATTTTTCTAGTCAGTTTTACATACTCCTTGTGTAATGGAAAAACAATAAGATTACCTATACATAGGTTTTGTACTTGAATACCTACACTACTTTTTGTATTATTTTAGTGTCAAACTTATCACAGACTGTATTAATGTTTTAAAATTTTTGGGAAAATAATCGAGTTTCAGTGACTTGTTATATTGATATTTTGTAGACTCTACAATTATTTCAATAAAGCTAACCCTGTATAATATATAATTAAGTATCCAAATAACTGTTTATTTAGAACTCCAAAACAGGCAAAACCGCATATTTCTGAATGTATCAAAATATCGTTATACCGCAAACTAAAGTTCAACAATGGCCATTTTTAAGCAATTAGGTTCCGCTTTATGATATTCGCTTTATGATAATGTTGGGTCGCTCCTTATTTTGTAATTATTTATTTACATGTGAGAAAAGTTGTGAAGTGAATTACATGTCCCGCAACCGGAGGCCCCAAAAGAAAACTCAGATGTACTAAAAACTACCTTTAATAGCTAAAATGAGACTTTACACCCATGTCTGCACGATGCAGACCGGAGTTAAAGAATGAATTTATACATTTTAATAATTATAAAGACGTAAGCTTGGATGCTAACTAAGGGAAATCGCATCCACATTCTATTCCCGTGCGAACGGCGTATTCAGCAGTTTCGTATGAAGGCAGGGCCGTAACTCCTCCCGCCGAAGTTCAGCGACCATTTTTGAATTTTGTGAAAAAATGTTGCTGGAAGCTGGGGCTCATCTACTCATCTGTGGTCTTCTATAAAGTATGTGTCGATCTGCGTCACATCATGTACCAAATGGCCAAAATTAAGACTGCACCAACCAGAATTATGTATAGAGGGATAGTGGTTTGATATATTACAAGATCCTTTTCTATAGCGATAGAGGATTGCATTAAAACTTGCTATTGGATTTTGTGCAAATCTTCCAAATTAACTGAGTTGAGAATTGCGTATCTTGTATAGTAGTTATTTCTAATGTCCTTGATATCTGTACTGCTTATCTTCAGTGGCTGTTCCTTAATTTTGTCATTTACACTATAGATCTTGAAATTCTCCGACTCGTACATACATCCAGTAGGTATAGTTAACAAGAATGTACCGTGGAGTATCACGAAGTCCTCTTGTTGCATTTATAGTGAGATTTTAGATGAGCGTGTTAAAGATATGATAGAATGAATATGATGTAATGTCGTTCATCTAATTCTTGCGTCGTTTATTTTGAGAGTGAAGTAACTGTCGTCTCGCAGGTTTGATTCTGAATCTGAATGAAATCCTGAATACAGTCCGGCTTCGTCTGAATTTGATTGTTTTTCGATTCACAGAGATACCAGATATTATACTTCGGGCATTCAGCCTCTATGTACAAGAATGAGTTACTGTTAGTTGCTATATAGGGATAGGAAGGGATGAGGGCCTGCCTATTCTTATTTAAAAAAAAATAGCTAAATGAAATAAATCAAGAATATCTGTACAACTAATGGAAATTTAAAAATTATTACAATTTGCTTATTTGAAAAGTAGTATCCAGGCTTAAGTATATTATAATATTCCAGGCTTAAGTATATTATAATATTCCCTATCTTTTAACTCTAATATTTGATTCCTATCATAAATGTTACCTAATTTCTTAATCATCTTCTTAAATGTTTCCATAACTAACATAGAATGATGATTAGCTAACTTAATGTATCTAATAAGATTATTGTCATTTAATTTTTTTTTTAGAATTGAATTAATGTGAAATTAATTTTCTTTTGATTTTCTCATATAGAAAGAATAGATGGCTGTTTGATATTAATTATATAAAACAATACAATAGTAATTGATGATATAAACTGAATGCTGATTTTTTGAAGAGCTTTAATGAAACTGTCATATTTTATAGCATCTTTGTAATCCAAATTAATACCGGTAATACCTATGATGATCGATCTTAATCTTCACAGTCAGTAAAGCTATTACAAGCAAAGTGTGTAAAGTTCGGATCATATGTATACCGATAAGGCGATTCACTATAATTGTAATACGAATAATTCTCGGAATAAAAGTCAGGGCCGTACTCAGGTGGATATAATTTATGCATATTCATTTCACGCATTTTTAAATAATTAAGGTAAATCTCTAGTAACCTAGTGACTGATGCCACTCATTAGTTTAGGGCCTTAATTTTCATTCCTATTAGGTAACCGAAAAATGTTATTACGGGGATTATAATTAGAGGGCAATGCGGGGAACATTAAATGCAGTACGTCCCTGGAATGGTGACGTAATGGGTACGAGTTTCGAATTAAATTCTTTTCTATAATTTTTACTATAGTCCTTTTCACCTAAGATGATTCCTGTGACATATCGATTTTTGACACGTGTAGAGATTTCCGTTACTGAAATCGTATCAATTGTTTCCGATAATCGAAAATATTTTATATGGAAATGAAATCGATTTGAATAAAGGACCAAAATTAGTTTTTTCGGCATTTCGCCAACAATTAACTAAGGAATCTTAGCAAACAACAGCGACAAAAAGTGAACAATAACAATTATTAATAATAACAGAATACCACGAAAAGTATCAATATAAAAATGCAACTTGTATACAAAGCTGACGGACTCGTACAGACGATTGACGCGATTGACAAACGATCACAAGATGGGCGCCGATTATATGATTTTCCAACTCTATAATTTTTCAACGTTTCATTTCATGTACACAAATTGCGTAGGTGTTATTTTTTTGTGTTATTTTATTTTATTTTTCATTATATTAAACTAAACAATACTGTTTTTGTTTTAGTAGCATAAGATGTTTCATTTTTATATTTTTGGTGATAATGCCGCCTTAAAATAAAAATATTATGCATTAAAATTATTTTTGCTTTTTAAACATAAAATACGTAATTCGGAACACAATGAAGTGTCACAGGAATCATCATATGTGAAAAGGACTATAATTATTAAAATTATTTTTATTCTGTACATAAGATGCATTAAAATTCTTCGTACATAAATTCTAATGATGAAATTAAATTAAATTTAATGAAAAATTTAATTGTCACAATTTTTTAAACGTTTTTTCAATTTAAATCGGTCGCATACATTGAATTCTTGAACCTAAGGTTTCCTATACACCGCGAATAAAAGCTAGTAGAGTTATTATTTTTTTAAATGCCTTCTCAATTTTGGGTAGGATGCAATTCGAATTAATAAATCGCGCAACAGAACCGGTAATTTTATTCAATTTTATCATTGATTAAGAAATTAGGCTATTCACTACCTTCAGCAGTAACTTTATAATATAACTTTATAATCTAGTTAATAAGTATCTAATCTAGTTAATAATATAATTAATTTTAAAGTAAATCTCTACTATTATCTAAAACTAGTCCACGAACAGCCTAACTCAATGTAGTGCTCTCGGGAATTAGACTTTCACGGATGGAAAATCATGGAAAGGAAATTAGGACTAAAAATAGGTATAAACTAGTAAATGGAAGCAACACAGAACTATTCTATGTACTTACCAATTATTAATCTGGTTACTTTTCGGGATCGATGTTTTGATATAGCCTCCAGGCCGCGGAAACCGTAGATTCTGGATCCTCGTAGCGATAGCGAGGTCACTATCTATGCCACGTTTTTTGAGGATCCTACCGGCTGCGCCAATTACATGTCCCGCAACCGGAGGCCCCAAAAGAAAACTCAGATGTACTAAAAACTACCTTTAATAGCTAAAATGAGACTTTACACCCATGTCTGCACGATGCAGACCGGAGTTAAAGAATGAATTTATACATTTTAATAATTATAAAGACGTAAGCTTGGATGCTAAGGGAAATCGCATCCACATTCTATTCCCGTGCGAACGGCGTATTCAGCAGTTTCGTATGAAGGCAGGGCCGTAACTAGTGACAAGGATAGTGTTTATATTTGTGTTTAATATTTTGATCATTATGAAGTAGAAGTTGGCTTCTGCGTAATCTTCACTGGAAATTAAATATTTACTCGTCTTCAGTCAGTCCTCAGCAAAAAGCTGAAAAGTAACTAGCTGTGTTCATGTGAATAGTATTGTACAAAACTCTATCAAATATATACTTTAGCTTATTGCTACTTGAAAATTTGATTATTCATCAACATCATCAACTCTAATTACCACTCATACTTTTTTTTATGTATTCACTTTTAAAATAACTATATAACACTATACTTGTAGTGTTCAGTATAAAAATGCTGAATATACAATAAAAAAACACACTCGCTTCCCCAAAACCAGTGCACTTAAAAAATCTAAATACAGATAAATGCAGTGATTCGCATAAACACCCTTTGTGATGCAAAACTGTCGCAAAATTTGCAGTTCGCTGAAAAGCCGAGACGCTGCTCGAATATTTATCAGCGACCTTTTACTGCTTTTACTGCCATCTTATTAGATGCTTGTGTCTACAAAATTGTTAATGTATGGCTGATGGATCTAGTACTAACTCGTTTAGGATTTTTTTTCAAAACTTATAGATTAATAATTACTCAGTGAGAAGTTTGTGTGTATTTCATAGAATTCTGTTTGTTGTAGACAAATAGTATATAGTTATAAAAATGAAACCCGTTTCGCGCTGTCACGGCATCACGTGTGAACGGCTGAACCGATTTCGATAATTCTTTTTTTAAAATGTTTGTGGAAGTCCAAGGATGGTTCTTATGTAGAGAAAACGTAAATATGTACCACGGGCGAAGCCGGGGCGGACCGCTAGTAGTATATAGTTATTATACGTATGTATCCTTACTTTTATTTTTGAGGGTTATATAAAATAAAATATTTATTATGTAGTTACATATTACTATATAAAATTAAATTGTAATATTGTCATGAATTTCAAAGAGCAACTATGGAGTTTCTTGCCGGTTCTTCTCCATACATACTGCTTTCCGAATCGGTGGTAAATGTTAAAAAATGTTATGACGATTCAAAAATGATTTTATAAGAAGTCTTATTGAATAAATAAATGTTTGAGTTTGAGTTTAATAATGTTATAATTATAGTGGTAAGCATATTTATAAACCTAAGCAGCTAAAGTAATGAATAAGAGTTTTTAAAAGTAGTTCATATAATACTAGCTTACCGCCCGCGGCTACGCCCGCTTTATCTAAAACCTAATAAATTATATACTAAAACCTTCCTCTTGAATCACTCTATCTATTAAAAAAACCGCATCAAAATCCGTTGCGTAGTTTAAAAGATTTAAGCATACAAAAAGACATAGGGACAGAGAAAGCGACTTTGTTTTATACTACTTATGTAGTGATGACTTGTTTTCTATGAGATCATTCTATTTCAAGATAAAACATTGTAAATAGGAACTTTCTGCGTAGTTAATAAATTAACATTCCTTAATGATAATTTAATATCGAAGTCATCTTTATAGTTTGGGTCCTGTTATTCCACCACGATGCTTCCATACACGTAGGTATAACTTGTTAATTGTATTAAACTTTCCAAAGTATTGGTATTTTGGTAGTTTGAGGGATGAGGTTTTATGTAATAAGTATTGTTATTAAATATCCTGAAATATAAACTACTAGATAGATTTCCGCCCGCGGCTTCGACCGCGTTTTCAAGTAAAACCTGCATAGTTCCCGTTCCTGTGTAATTTCCGGGATAAATAGCCTATGTCTTATTCTGGGTCTTCAGCTACCTACATACTAAAATTTCATTGTAATCGGTTCAGCAGTATTTGCGTAAAAGAGAAACAAAAATCCATCCATCCTCACAAACTTTCGCATTTATAATATTAGTAGTCTCTTGCACACGAAATATCTGACATCAAACAAATATAAAAAAAAAATGGAGTCATACTTTCAATATTAGTGTTTCGTATATGTAAAATAATTTCGTACTTATTTATATAATATAATATTTATATAAATATTATCAATATTTTTATACTTGTAAAACGTCCCATCATCGTCCCATTAGAAATAAATTGTTTTCTTAGCAATGAAGATAGCTTCAGGACATAAAGCATTTGTTTAAAATTAAACACACCTACTCCAATATACTTTAATTTAATCTTGAAAAGCGAAATCCAATCCCGAGCGTTGCTTAATCATCCTAAATATTAATAAGAGGAATTCCAGACTTCGAGTTCTTGGCACAGAGACGCAGTTTTGTCAGTTAATTATTTCCAGTACCGAATACCGATGTATAATATTGATTCTTGAATATTAATTTAATTATCTAGACGTAGAAT
>CAJQZM010028153.1:0-33998 GCA_907164665.1 Colias nastes | reverse complement strand
GGGAGTGATGTATCTGTTACGAAGTAACTATTCTCTAATCTGTGCCTTAACTACTGAACCAATTTGCATGAAATTTGGTAAAGAGATATTTTGATACCCGAGAAAGAACATAGGCTACTTTTTACCCCGGGACATAGGATAGGTTTTATTCCGGAAATCCCATGGGAACGGGAACTATGCGGGTTTTTCTTTGACTGCGCGGGCGAAGCCGCCGGTGGAAAGCTAGTATCAAATAAAACTAAAAAATACAATGAAATTAATTTATTATGTGCCAAATAAACCAATTTTTCATTTGCCGATATGCCCTCTTAATGAAATCGATGTGACGGACGGACAAATGGACTTCTGTTCTCTTTCGGAATCTGTAACAAAATAAATTGTTTTCATCAATTAATTGTTTTACTAACTACATTATATATAGTAAATAGAAATTCAATTCATCATACTCATAGATAAAAAAATATAATTGGGCGAATAGCATTTGTTTGGAACATTCTACAGCGTATTTAACGGATTGATTTAATTATTATTAGTGTTGTATCAATATTATTATAGTCTACTCATAAGCTTTTTTATTAATGTTAACTGTTATTTTCTAACGATTACATTATATTCTATAACTTTAAAAATATTCACTATATACTTAAAAACTAAAGTTGCAGATAATTAAAAGTTGATGCAATCCACCGAGAGAAAATTGTTTCGATAAATCGTCCGCAAAATCTATTAAATGCCGTTAAATGGGTTAAGATCTGGCTTCGGAAGCTAATGTCCAGCGGGGCCATTCAATACATCCGGATAAGTGGACCGTTACTCGGACTATATCCGGGAGACCGGGAAAAAACGGATTAAAAAGGTTACGTTAATGGTGGCGCGGTGAAAAGTGACGCAATTACAGGGACTTGGATCTTTCTTTGTTTTCGGCAATGGCTTTATAGGCTCAGATGAGGTAGCAGTGGGATTTGAGATGCTTATCATCATTACTAGGTTCATTGTTTTGGATGGATATATTCAGTATACTGCAATGTTTGTGTCGATAATTATGGTTGCGTGGATGAGAAATGAGGATAAATGAATAAAAACAATCTTAAAAAGCTTTGTGCATCATATCATTTGAATTCTATCGACGTAGAGTTTTCAGTTTTTCGTTAGAGCACAAATCAAATTGATATATGAACAGAGGCGGTTGTAAATATAAAATAGTCTTTCGTATAAACGTACTGTTTGATTCACATCTTTGAAATAACACAAAAGCACTTAAATTATTTTCATTTATGTATAAATATGAAGCGACAACAAAGCATAAGCGTAAACATTAGTAAACAAGAAGTGCTTGTCAGTAAAATATTACATTACATATGCTCTGAAGTAAAAAGCATCGAAGCCTTAAATTAGTTCGCAAACAATCCACAGGGATACGCCGCTACTTATTCCTGCCACGTACGTGTGTGTTTCAGGCGAGAATTTTACTTATCTTATCTCCAACAAGACTGGGAATATTTCAAACCGCCATTGCTGTAGGAGAATTTTCGATTATTCCGCTGTGAAAACGATTTGAAATAAAACGCAAACGGTTTTCCTGTTTCGGCGCGATACATTTAGGCCTTTCGCAGGTTTCGTATCTGATTGAAGAGGCTTTTAAAGATGTATTCACGTTTTGGTGTTATACTTTGGTATTAATTACGTTTTGTGGTTTCATTGTAAGGTTTTGTACCTTACAACGCGGTCTGAAATTCAAACAAATGAGAATTCCTTTTACTAGTTTCAGACTGAAGCCTTTGAATAACGCAGTTTACAGGACCAATTAAAAGACTTCAATTTCAACTAAAGGTATAGTAATTTCTTGGAATTAGACTTCCTAAGGAAACCTTACTTGACTATTCAACCGCTTGCGCTTTGGGTCGAAATACGAATGGAAATAGTACTGGAAGGTACCTGAATTTCATTCTGAATTGAAATCAAACATTTTGAGTATAAAATCTTTAAAGAAACTGCGTGGGTTCTATATATTTTCTCGATTAATTTTAAAACATAAATCATGCACGATTTTCAACATATATCTCCAACGCATGTGCGTAATTAAAACATAATATCTATGGAATCTGCTACCTTAAATTATATCAACCAACGCAGGAATTACATACGTTTTACTCACACCGTAAATCAAAGATTTGCCCCGAGTAAATTAATTCATCGCACAGACGAAGATTTCCGGCGGGTTACCGTGTTTTATGACGTCACACAACGTGGTTTCCTGAAGCTCATAACGCGTTTTACAATGGCGGTGTTCAATAAATCTCAAATTAATTTTGTAGCGCTCGCAACACTTGTACTTATGAAACAGTAAAATGTATTCTTGTATTGTATTTTGAATTTGAAATCTTGTATTTAATAAATGAATAACTGCCGAAGTTTTTAAAAGTAAGAAGGAATAAATACTCAAAATACATACAGATTTGCTAAGGGAACTGTATGTTAAGATACAAGTATTTTTTGTCTTTTAATGCGATGTTCATATTAAAACTTTCTTTAATGGATCTAAAAGGAACTTACTAATTTAAACTGATAAGGCAAATCCACACAGATCGTCTTGCTCGGGAAATGCTTCACGAAGCTCGCTTGAACCCGCCTATTAACATTTCAGTATTCTCTATGTCTATCTTTAATTTTTAACAAGTTAAAATGAGCAGTATGAATAGTAGAAAAAAAATATGCACACTACGGATAGCGATTCAAATTACGAGTTGTCAGGTTTTAATTAACCAAATAGTTGTTGTTTGTTAAAGAAAATGTTTCTTTTTCTTATTCTTCGGAATAACTTAAAAGTAAATACCTAATGAAATGCAATAAGAGAGTAAATATTTTCGGACAAGTGAAATTTGAATTCACTGTAAGTTCATAAAACTTTTTGGATTAAACTTTTCGAGTTCCAACGTCTAGACAGGATTATTGGGGAGCATTTGTAAGACAAATCCAATGATGCATACATGATAACCATTTAGATTATAATTTATATAAATAACTAAAATATATTAAAAAATATATGAACAAGGGAATGGATAAAACGTTATTTTTTAATTTCATTAAAAATAAAAATAATTAGGTATACAGTTACAGGACATAAGTACTTATTCATTACATATTATAATCTGTACCTACTAATATTAGTTTGTTTGTTTGTTTGAACGCGCTAATCTCAGGAACTAATGGTCCGATTTTAAAAATTATTTCGGTGTTAGATAGCCCATTTATCGAGGAAGACTATATATCATCACGCTAAGACCAACAGGAGCGGAGTAATGCGGATAAAACCGCGGGGCACAGCTAGTTTATTATAAGGGTTAAAATTTGAAAGCTATTTCCATATTATGCTTCATGCTCTTAAATAATTTTCAATAAAAACAATTAAAAAAAAAACATTATTTAATAAATAAAATAAAAAGGTTTATTTAAAGAAGCCGGTTGAAAGAAATGTACGATTCAGTTTGTTTAAGTTTGAGTGTGAATCTGGTTGAATGAAGCAATTTCACACATGTCGTCATTTGACTGAGGATTTTCTTTGAACATTTACTCTCTTTTGGTTCAAAGAATATAGAGAGTATGAATTATTTTTAAGGCACATTTTACTTGTCTATTACTAACCTAAAATATTCAATAATAATTGGGAATATTTAGTGCGATCGCCTGCATCATAAGATTGAAACGAATTTGTTGAATTTCAACTTGTTTATTTCTTGTAAAATATTTGTATGCGTTATCTTTTTTCCACAATTACTACATTAGGATAACATTTTTACCCTTTCACATCTAATCAATAAGTCGGCTTTTAGATTTAGGTACATGAAAAAAAATTCAGAGATTTCGTTTTTATTTGCTCAGGCACGTATGCTACTTTTCTATGCATGTCACACGAGTTAAGTCGCGGGCTAGAACTAGTATATCCATAACTATAAAAGTCAGTATGACCCTTCTATTCTACAATTTGTTTATAAGTAAGTACTTAAATACGTGCACAGTTGCATGCAAATTTTATTTTAAAAGCTACCTCGAATGCTTAATGAAAGTTCGTAAAGTTGCTAGTAACTTAGCACTTGTGTGTTGGTCCATTGAAAAGTTACATTTGGGGTTGCATTTTTTAGAGGACGCAATTTTATTTTTTTGATGTGTAGGGGTGGTCAGTGTGAAGCTATCACCAAGTTTGTGGGGTCACCACCCTTGTCCCACGGCCGCCATCTTGAAAATAGCGGTTGATATGGTTTTTACGATATATCTCTTAAACTATTTATTTGATAAAAAAAATTTGTTTACATTATTTGTTGCAAATTAAATACTCTACAACTTTGATCCTGCAACTTTTTGTCGTAGAACTATAAATAAAAAAGTTATAAGCGAAAATGTTCAGAAATTAGAGATATTTATATTTCTCAATAAAACTTTTTTTTATAATTTTACGTAGAAATGATATTTGACCATTTTTGTAGATTGTTTTTCGAGGAACAATTTTTATATACAACATTTTTTCATTAATTAAATAGCTAAGGTTTTACAGCGCTCCGAAGTGAGTACTAATTTTCAGTACTCTGAACTATACAGTATACTTATATTATGTGTGTACTAATAATAATTTGTCATCAGTAATGGTTTTTTTTTGTTATTATAATATTTTTAATAATTAATTTTGCAATATATCACTAATAATTAATTATTGAATCTTTTCCCCACCACCCAGGAGGTAGAGTCTGGAAGCGCGACTTTTTTTTACGTCGAAAAGCAGGTCTGAAATGTTCTGCAGTGTGCTTCTATTGTTCTGGAGTATGAGAAAAGAGCCAATAGCCAATATATGTATAGTTAAGTGTACTGAAAAATAGTACTCACTTCAGAGCGCTGTAAAACCTTAGTTATTGACGTTATGAAAAAATGTTGTACATAAAAGTTGTTCTTCGAAAAACAATCTACAAAAATGGTCTGATATCATTTCTTCGTAAAATGATAAAAAAAAGTTTTATTGAAAAATATAAATGGCTCTAATTTCTGAACATTTTCGCTTATAACTTTTTTATTTATAGTTCTACGACTAAAGGTTACTACACCAAAGTTGTAGAGAATTTAATTTGCAACAAATAATGTTAACGATATTTTTTTATCAGTTAAATAGTTTAAGAGATATATCGTAAAAACCATTTCAACCGCTATTTTCAAGATGGCGGCCGTGGGACAAGGGTGGCGACCCCACAAACTTGGTTTTAGCTTCACACTGACCCCCCCTACACATCAAAAAAACAAAATTGCGTCCTCTAAAAAATGCAAGGTTAGGGCTAAAAAATGTAACATTTCAATGGATCATGTCCCAAGCCGAACGACTTAAACTAGAATTTCATTACAAGCCATAGATTATAATTATAATTGTGTATTTTAAATACCTGAATATAATATTAATATCGTATAATTAGCAGTAAGTGATTAATAATAAAATGATAGCAAATATTGTTTCAAGGTATTATTTTTTTACCATGTTATGTTATTAGATTTTTATATTTTTAATGATATCAACAATATTGTATTGTTATTGTGATTTAATGTATTGTTAAATGTTAAGAGATACGAGTATATAAATTGTACTCCGAATGATGATATTGATACGTAATTCATCTATATTCATGTTAATAAATTATCAAGTTTAATTTAAAGTAGGTAAGTAAACTAAAACTTAAAATTGAATTTAAAATTAATATTAAGAGCTAAAATTTTAAGAGATTCATATTTACGGTTGACCTTGATATAGCATATACATCTGTGAATATTTTATAAGGCTTTTAAGTCTCTATTTGAAATAAACTCTTATAGTTGCTTTTAATATAATAACACGAGCAACCTTGTACGTTCAGGTTTTTACTTTAATACTGAATGCACATAAAAATATATATGGTTCTAAATATAAATGCTGCCTGAAATTTAAATATCTCTCGAAACGTATCTTTTATTGATTTGCACTTATGCAGATAAATTAGTAAACCGTTTAAAAATGCAGCTCATATTTATGCACACCAAACGGAGCGCTGTAAAAATACTTCAAAATAAACTGCAACACCGCAAAATATTCCTGTTGTTTTTGCTTTAATTGTTAATTTATTCATAAATCAGAATTATGTATGCAACCAAATAGTTCCATTTCACGACAGCACGTACGTGTGAAAAGCTGTTTAATGCACTTTTATTAAAGATTCATTCGCTGGTACATGACAATAAATTTTAAAGAGTCTGCAACAATAAAACGGCCATAAAATCGTGTCTGTGCGATAGTGAGTAAAAATGTTCATAGACTTAAGGCAAAGTTAAACTTGGAAAAACTTTAACAACCTCGTTCGCGCAGTAAATTTTTCATTTTCCCAGTTCTTGTTCTTTCTTTTTAATAATATGATCTTCCTAGTTTCAAATAAGGAGTTGGTGTGACTTCGTTTGTTCTTGTATAAATCGTTAGTTTTCTTTGGATCTCTTTAACAATGTCTTTTATATTTGCTAGCACGTCAGTATTTATCGGCGAGAACAAAAATTGTCGTGTTCTTTGAAATTGCTTCGTTTTAAATTAAAGTGCATTTTCTGGGACCGTATAGAGGCGAAAAAGTTAGAGTTAAAATTAAAATACTTTTTACGTTGGCTTTATTCTGTACTGTCTCTAGCTACGCAATTCAACTTCAATTCTTCTAAAAATCTGAATATAGTAAAATACTAGTAAAATTCATCAAAAGATTACTTATATTAAATATTATATCACCAGTAAATACTTTTTAATGTCTCCAAACCCGCAAAGGGCGTCTATACGACCTTTTAAATACACGAAGTTCAATCAATATTATAAGCCGAAGTTTAGTGAAGAGGCAGCTCGTAAAGTAACCCGAAACTTATTGGAGAACTTACTAAATTGTTAGTAGAGCAGAAACAATCAATCGTGTGTATCAAAACTTTTGACAGCGGGGTAACTGTTTTGTGTTTATGGTTATTTCCAAGAAAAAACGTTTATTGGAAACTGACAATTGAGGATTTTATATAAGGGAAGTTAAATTGAAATCGACGTTTTAAAAAGAATCGAAGTAGCTCAATACTTTAAGAATTAAATGGTATTCAGACGACATTACGGTTTAATAAGCTTGGAAAGGAAATTGCCGTATTTTTAATTTCATTTGTTTCTAGTTATCACTATATGAAAAATTAACTAACCAACTGTTTTTGAGCAAACAATAAAAATTTCTACAATCAGTCATACCAGTAAAATTGACAATACAACGCATAGCGCGAGAAACTCCGAGAATCCTTAGATTACAAAATAAAATACAGATGGAGCATGACAACCGCCCGTCGCCCTTGTCAAAGAAAATACGAAATCAAAAGCAAATACGTCGCTGCACCAGTGCTATAGCGCATATAGTGTCATGCAATACGTCAAAAAGGGTTTGCAATTTTAGTAAAAAAATGCTGTCTTGTGATAATAAAACGCTGTAAAATTTGTTCCCGAAAACAAAAAAAAAAAGATAAAACATCGTTTCACAGGTTTTCTGTAGATTATTTGGCTGATTTATTTCTTTATACGAATAATAATTTTACAGATATGAAGGAATACAAAACTTCAACGTATGTTGCCAGTATTTTGAAAATGAATTTGCCATTTTTATTGGTAAAACGGTAAAATGGTTAAAAGATCTTCAGGGTAATGCTGTTGGATTTTTCGATCGTGAATGTGATTATTTGTATAGTGCACTGAAGGTTCATGATCATTATTAGATTATTTTATTATGCATAATACATTATTTTGTTACTTTTATAAAGCTTAAAAACGTCATAGTCGTTTTCGCTAGCGTATTTAATTTATGTGAACTCCATGATGGATATGATGAAAATAAAATGTCCCGTATTCTCGACTAAAAACTACCGCTATTCGCATTCATATATTTTGAAAAATAAAAAATAATATATAATTATTATAGTTAATATTGAAACTATTTTTTTATTAAATTTATTTAATTAAAAATTGAATACAATTATTTTGTCCTTATATAACTTTAGTAGGTAATTTATGTAATAAAAGAATTTTTACAATATTATAAAAAAAAATATCATAAACCCGAAATTATATTAAAATAAAAATTAAAACTTGACTGCTAATTTATGTATATAGCCTACGTCACTACCACCACTAACATAATATTTCAGATGATTGCAATGAAACCTCACAACTCAAAATCGGTCCAACGGTTTATACTGCTAGAAATATTATACATTCATACATAAACTCGAAAAACATAACCCTCTTTTTTCCGTAGTCGGGGAAAAATTTGGGAAATTTTTCAATATCTGGTAACATTACACGCACACAGAAGCACCGTGTACGTACAGTGCAGCGGCGAAATGACAGCACACATAGCTTTATTGAAAATGACGATAAATCATTCGGTTTAGTTCGGCAACGCTCCATCTGTCTTTTATTTTGTAATCTAAGCGAGAATCATAGTGATGGCTATTTTCCATCCGCCAACTTTTTCAATAAAAACTGGCAGGTGAGATTCAACTTTTAAAAATGCTATCAAACGTCCCCTTAAAACTCGTTTAAACGAAAGTTAATTTAGGTACAGGCGAAACACGTCAAGTATGGCGAAATAGCGAATTTTATAAGCGCACCGTGCGAATGTACGAAAAGTTTAATGCTAACTATGAAAAGAATTTAGGATTCTACGGGGACATTTTAAAAGTGCAGTTGTTGTTTCACTGGCTTCTTTGTATTTTTCAGCAACTTTACGTAAATAGACTTTATATTTGCTGTTTACTGGATTTTTATTCTGTTTTAAGTCAGCCAAAAATCTACAGGTTTGTACGTTTGAGTTTAAGATTACATGTTGTTGGCAAGCATGAGGCCTTTTATTACGATAGAATAACAGAATAACACGTAAGATTTCTCTTAATATAAAAGCTAAGGTAAGGGATTTATTCTAGACGAAAGAAATACAAGTAATAAACAAAAAATATTTATTTTTCGTTTGTAGCTTCTTGTTCTTCATTTCTTACTTGCTACAGTACTAAGATCGAGTAAATTAAATGTTACTACAGAAGTAACGAAAAGAGAAAAAGGAATTAGAAATAATTGTTATTCCATCTACTGAATTTTCTTTAGAATTTGTTAGCAATCTGTTAAATGCGATACAACTGATAGCTGTAAAGTAATTTATTTCGCAGTCCATCAACGTTTCAAGGCATTGTATACAAAAACTCGGGCGAACATTTATAATGGCCCACTGGGCAGGCGGACAGCTAGGGAATAGCTTGACATTATCGGCAGAGAAAAATGACAGAGCGTGTAATTCTGTACGTGATTTTTTCTTGTTTAGTCACGTAAGTTGGGCTTTACCAGCTTTATTATATTAGCAGTTCTCGGAAAATGGTGATTTAATTTGTGACTGTAGCTAGGGGATTCCTATTTTTATGCACATTTGAGAGATACTATTTTAAAGACTTCGTAGAAGTCGATCAAAAGAACTACGAGCACGAGTAAGGTAAGTCAAGGCTTTTGTCGCTTCAGCGGTATATAGAAAATGTGAATGGTACTTTATGCATTCTGATAGTGTTGAAAATAGAATGGACAAAGTGAACTACGTCTTAAAAAGATTCAACAAAATAAGTAGCTCTACATATACCTAGCAATTGAAATGATTTATTAGACCATTTTCTTAATATATAAGCCAGAAAGGGTTTTTTTTAATTTATTTAACATATTTCTTACATGATATAATTTACATTTATGATGTAATCATAAACTTATTCAAGAGAGGTTGCACGTGAAATGTTTCCATAGTATGTCAGCAAAAAAGCATCTAACTATATTATTTAACCTCACTTGTAGATAATAAAATTTATCACATCTAAACCTACAACTAACAACTAGCAGAAAAATACAGCATCTTGCCCCTAAGGAAAAATCACCGATCCGTAAAAAGAGCCCTAACTAATTCAATTGTACTTAGAAAGACACGGAGCAGTTCACACAAAACATTTATATCCTCGATACATCACGTGCGGAATTCGTATGGATCATTTATTTATAAGTGCAATTCTAATTTTACGACGGACGAAATTACACAGTTCGATTTAGACGGAGCTCTTCCAATCTGGTTTACGATGGACCTGGGTATTGCTATATCAATGAAGCTTTAGTATGCCATCGCGATATTAGGCGTTTCATCGGGTTTCGTATTATGGTTCCCGTTTTCCCAGAATTTGTTCCGCAATTTAGTAAATCATGTATAATAACATTCTGCTACGAATGCTTTTGTATGTAGCTTTTGTCTTGGAAATAAGAACTATACTGGATTTATTAAACAATTTAAATAGGAGAGTATTATGTACGTCATACAAATGACATCACACAATTTCAAGGCCCTGAATCTGTTTTTACACACTGAATCTTCCACCACCCATATTAAACTCCAACTCATTAAACTCTTTCAAACAAAAATACAAAAAATATTTATTACATGAGTTTAAATTCCAACCTTAGTTGTGTGATAGGTTTAACTTTTACTAGGTTTACAAATATTTTATATTATGTAGGTATATTATCTATCTGTCTATATTATGTATTTATTATTATGATTTAATTTTAAACATTTATCTATTTATATGTCATGTTATATGTTATGTTAAATTATCTTAAGTACATATTTTCTCTTTTTGCTCTAATTAGTTTACATTATATCATAATATTATATTTTTGAACGCACTGCCGCTCCAATCGCTTCAAAGAGGGGCCACTGAAAATCAGTGTTGCAACAGCTGCGTTGCAATTTATGCTGAGTGGCTACCATTTTGGCTCCACTTCTTAATTTTATATCTTTTAATTTAGTTATATATATATTTTAATTTTACTGTCATATTCTAATTGTATTGTGTTCTAATCGTGTGTTTGAATTGTATTGTCATATTATAATTGTATTGTGTGCTAATGTGTGTGTGTTGTGGAGTCAAATAAATGATCTTTCTTTCTTTCTTTCTTTCTTGAATGTAGATAATAGACTATTGTATATTGTTAAATGGATATCAAGTCCGTTTTAAAAATTTCGTATAATGTCTCTCATAAAAATATATTTTCTGTGTACCAAAGAACTACGATTGACAGTCAAATAATAAAAAATATTCCCGAACATTTCACAAAGCTAACGTTTCTAACTAAGCAGAGCTTTCACTTTGCAAACGAGACAGCTGCACGTGCAGAACGTATTTTTAAATATAAACGCATACTAAATATCATAAAAGACTACAAAATGTATTTGTGTAAAATGACACTTCACCTTCTTACCAAATAATTAGCATCGAAGTCACCAGGCTATTAGATACACAAAGATAAGATAGTAGCAAGAAATATTTTAAGTTATGTGGGTATGTACCTACTTACGTCATTTTATATTATGAGCATCGGAAGAAAAAACAAAAGGTTTTATAATAAAACATTATAACCATGACTCAGCATTTTAATAAATATAAATCTGAAAGCCTCCAAAAGATGATGAATGTTATTTACTTAAGTTTAACGGTATTTAAATTTAAATCTCATCCACTACCTACTCATAATAAATGCAAATCTGTAGATATTTATCAAACAAATCTCTCGGTTGAATTTGGTATGGAGGTCGGATAAACTTCGTAAGAGGGCTATTAACTAAAAGACGGGTACGTTATCGGAGATAATGTGGAGTGCTAAAAAAAGAAACTTGATTTAAGATTATTGCGTATAAAAAAATGAGTTTTACAGTACTTAAGTTACCTTCAATTACCTACCCATAATGCAGTGACTACCTACGTATTTACTTTTAAGCAATGCATCATTTATTATCTCTGAATAACATAATAAATTAAAACAAAGTAAGAAAATCAAAAACTCTTCATAAAATACACCATAATTATAAACAATATTATAATGAAAACCACCCTTGATAAACTGAACGTAACAAAATGCAAGCACAAACACAAAGCCTTATCATTTTCAATACTTTAAATTCTCGAACAAAGGCGATTGATGAAAATTTCAAAACAAGCAAGAAAATGCTGAAGTGATGACTTGACATCTATTTGGTAAATACATCAGACGCCATTGTTGGCTCCTTTATGAAGAAGATAAAATATTTCCTGGCGCGAGTCGAGCATTGTCGGTGAAATGTCTTGTCGACTGGGCCCGGGGCGTGTGGTACAAACTTCCCTGGAACAATATTAAATCAAGATTGAAAAACATTATAGCTTAGTTTTCTGTAGGTTATGTAGATATTGAACCCATCTATTTTGGTAAATAACTTATTTCGATTCTATGGAATAAATTAAATAATTAATACTTAGTTCAAAACTAACATTCATGCAGCATAATATCTTCTTTGGAAAATAGTCTATAAGGCATATGCGAGAAAATTAACATTGTTACCTTAATTAATAATTAATATTAATAATGCGCTTTTTGATTTCACGGATAAGGATAGATACGGACCAAAATATCAGACGTTCTTTTGGAAAGCGAACCTAATCATGACGTTACCAAAATAGCTTACGCACCTCTCAAAGAAAATGGCAATAAATAACGGAAACTCGTCTTCTATTTCAATAACTATGAACCAGATTGAGCTAAACGCCGCATCCTTAATCTTACGCCTCTGCGCAAAATTCCCACGGTTTTACAAAGGAAACAGGGCCGTCAATGAATTGACGAATATTTATGTTGTACATGATTATGTACTGAGCATGTAACATTTACAAGACCTGGGACGGGAACATTAATTTCCTTTTTAGTCCTAAAAACTCATAATGTGCGTCAAGGGACGAAGTCGCTACAAAAAATGTCTAGCATAAGGCTACATGAAACAGGATTGTATTTAAGGAATATGAAACGTGTATTTTGCTTTTAGTGAGTAAGGATAATAGTCTCTAAAGCTTCTAAATTATACGCAATAGTTCATTTGTGCTGTACGTCGTTTTATCTAAATAAAAAAATCTTCTCTTTTTACGTTTCTTGTCTTCTTTATTAGTGATAGGCGTGTGAAAGATGAAGCAACCAAGGAAGGTAAGGTTATTTATTTTATTATTTTGTTATTTGTTTTATTTTTATTGGTATTGGTATTAAGGTTATTTTAAGGTGAAAATAAATGAAATTGAACAAAGACCTATTGCAAGATAGCAGCTCTCTATTCCTCGACAAAATAAAGATGAATCTGCGTGTAATAACTCCATCTGCTCTTTATATTTTAAAGTTTTCACTACTCCAGTTTCAAGCACGTAGCAAGATGGATAACTGCGCGTTATTCACTGAAGCCATTTATATAAGACCATGAGAGAAATTGCCTTGTAAACAGTTACCGGGCAAATATTTGTCAGGCGTTCTTGCATGACAACTTAAATATACATTTTTTGTTTAGACATTACTTGTATAATTAATAGTACATAAATTAGTTGGATTAGATGAATTGTTAGCATAACCATTCATTGTGGATATATTTGTCAAGACAAAGGGATTGAGCTCGGATTAAACAGCGAAAGAGTGTTTTATGCAATTTGAGATAATTCTGATTTAAGTGAACACTTTTCTCGAATTTAGTTCTACGATATTTCCTATCTAAAGATGTATTACAAGTAATGATTAAAGTACAGAATATTTTTTTTTATACCACACGCTGTGACCTATGCCTGTGACCATTCTTAGATAGATTAAAATTAAGAGGTCAGTTAAACTAATATATATTTAGTAAAAACTTGAAACGTTTTACATTTCTCACGTGAAAATGATTGAGAAATTAGTTTGATGTCCACGTAATTACAGTTGTGGTGTTTTCGATTTGGTTGCCAATATCAGCGCCAACGTTTTACGGTGTAATGGGCTACAATTACATCAGCGAACTATGGATGCAATCGCCGAAAAATGGCTTGATATTCGTTGGTTTTTGGAACGAAAAAATAACAGCCAAAAGATAGCTCGTAATAAATTACAAAAATTTAACGTTACAGTACTTATTTTTATATCTTAACTAAGAAATAAAACTTATAAATGGTTGTTTTTGTTTAATGGTTGTTGCTTTCAATCAAAACAGAATAAATGTTGAATTGATACACGGTTAAATACTCAATCCAGGAATTATTCAAAATAAAATATATAAAACGTATATGAACTATAACTTACATTTATTAACTTGAATAGATTAACCATATTCCATTATGTACGATCTAAAATGTATTTAATAAAAGTTGCCTAATAGCCTTTTGGTTCATTAAAAATTAAGCTGATTTTGCAGAGCCATTAAATTGGTCTTACTTTATATTCGGCTTTACTCAACTTACCTTAAGCCAACGGAACTCCCCGAAGTATTAACTAAGAAGTAAACTTGCAAACTATATGCTAACTTCAGACCCCGCAGTGTATTTTTATGTCAGCATCGAGGGACAAACAAAAACACCCACTTTTCACTTTTGTGAACATTCTAGCTTTAGTTTGGAACTTGTGACTGTTGTAAATTTTCCAAGTGTCTTTCCGCTGCGGGGAAATTCAAGAATTTTAAGTTTAACGAAGTAATAAATATGTTCAAAGATAACCGGGGAACTTCGATTGATTCTGTTATAGTGCAGGTAAATGCAGGAGCTGTAATTGAGCTTTATTGTGTCTCCTTGAAATGGGATGCGTGCGGGAATCTTGTGACGCTCTCACCGGGATGTATTCCACTTTCACCAGGAAGTTTGGCGCTTAGAATATATACTGTAAAAGTAAGTTATTTTAGAAAAGATTGACGGGCGAGAGACGCGATGATAATATAGAACGTTGAATTCAAAAAATTTACCTACAGCTAATTATTTAAATCCACCGCTCGTTCAGATATGTAAATAAAATGAAAACGTAGACAGCAAAACAGAAAAGTTCCCCGACTTACCGTATAATTCGTTTTCCATCTCCACCTGCACAATGAGCACGGCAAACGTATAAGAATCATCTTAATTTCAATTTCGTGTTTTCTTTAATCTGACGCGAAAACTTTTCGATTTCCAAAAATCACAATTTTTGCTCGATCGAATTTCTTGGAGCGTCCCAAATTTTGACAGCATTTTACGATTAGATAAGGAATTGAGTTAAATCCGATTGAAAAGTTTCCTGCTGATGTTCCCGTGAAGAGATTAGAGGCAATCTTTTGAGTTTTAAGTGAGTTCCGAGATCGGGCGTCGATCTCTGGGGAACATATTTAACGGGGCTTTTTCTTCTAAGGGAATTTTTCGATAAAATTGCTACAAATCGCTGCAAAGGGTCAAACCTTTATATTATTTAAGTGAGAAATATTTTAGGAATAAGTTACGGATAAGGAAATAAGGAAACATCAATAAAGGCATGAAGAGTGGTTAATTATAATAAATATTGACGGTTTTTTGGTCGCCTGTTCTGTATTCTGTATGTTTATAATTTATATATTGTGTACTGGTGTGTGAATTAACTAATTCAATCATTCAATTCTTTTAGACCTATTAACAGTTTATTCAAACGAATAAAACCTGGAACATTTTCGCCCAATTCATATTGACACTATGGAAAATAAAAACACTTAAACAGATTAACATACGGGCTTCAGATTTCGCTATTCAAATATCCAGTTACCATTGATAATACTCGTTTTTCTGTTTACAAATACACAAAGCCTAAATTGCTTTGTACGTTTCGAGTACTCTTTGCTTCTGACAGTATTTACATAGCGCTTTAGTTAAATTTCCGATCTACTGACCCGATGTTTCGAATACCTACGAATATTTGAAGTTCCTTTATATTATTCCAATGATAATGTTGTGGTGTGTACTGTCGTTCGTTTTTGAGTTGGGAGTTTTTCAGTGTGGTTCAATTAATATAGACAGTCTTGAAGCTTTTTACTCAATACAATTTAGTGCTATAAGTGAGTATAATATTTCAATGTATACTAGGCGATACTAGGATTTTTGAATATGTATTAGAATTTGGAGTATATTTATAGCAGCAGTATATTAAAACATTTTTTTTTTCAGGAATCTATAATATTATGAGAAAAGCAACTCCACGTGCAAGTTACGCAGAAGTTATAAGATCAAAAGCAACAAATTTTCATAACATAAAAGCAGGATAATATAATACAAGCAGGATAATATAAGCAGGATAATATAATAGAAATCATTAGCTCTGTGGGTGCGGAGACATTGTCTTTGACACGTAAACAGTTGTGAAGCAAAACTAATTGACCAATTACGTCGAAAAACAGAAGTCAGCCCATTGTCTAATGACTACAATTATAACTTGAATCAAAACAATTAGTTGGCGTATTTTAATATTGTTCTTGCGTATTCATATCGTAATTGCGTCGCTTGTCTATTTTATAAGAGAGTTTGTTGCTAACCTTCATAATGTTATTTTGCTAGTATTTTGTCATAGAGTAGATTATTTCGAGAGTCTATAAGAGATGAGAAATAACAAGATAATAAAGCGCTTTTACTTGACCATTTAATTAGCGTATACAAACATTGTAATCCTGCCATGCGCAAACAAAATGAATTATTTATATTAAGTAGCCCCCATATTAGAGCACATATTTATACCTATGATATTAACTTGATAATATTATTACGTCGTCATTACAACAATTATTGATATAATAACTTAAATAACAAGCTTAATCTCATGAAATTATTATATTGTTGATAAGTGTTGTACATAAACAAAGTTTGATTAAATTTTTCCGTTTCCGTGGGTAGAAATAGAGTCTATAAAAGTCGGTTACATACAAACATACAGGTGAAGCCACAATAAAAGCTTGTTAAAAATAAACAAAATTGCTCTCCGATTGTATAATTTTCCACGAAGCAATGTTATATTCATAATTCTTTTACGCTATACGTTACAATTATCATAATAAGTGGGTACAATAATACAAAAACATAACCCAGTTAAAAATATTTCGTTCCAGTGAGATTTTCACAATCGCGTTAATATTTAAAGGCCGTACAATTTTTAATTGTATCCAATTAACAGTATTTCAGCCCTTGGCATTCGGCAAGCCAATTACATTAGAGTTCGGAAAATGTAACGAAGCGAAACATAAACAAATATAATGCAACTTTATATGCGCAAAACGTTATATTTTGTAGTAAAATTTGACAACTCGTGATGTTGTAATGAATAGAAATACATTTTGGTGCAATTGTGTTGTGTTCTTTTAAATAAAAATATGGTATAAATTTATAAATTCAATGATGAAAATACACATTTATTTTGCTTGATAGTTGTAACAAAAGAGATGTAGATCTGAAATCTGTTCCATATTTACTTTTTCATTGAAATTATTTTAGTACAAAAGTATCTTTTATTGCATACAATTTCATACAATTTTTACAACAGTTAGTTTATCTAGCAGAAATTGCCTCAGGCAATAAAACTACTTATTGTATTGTGAAATGTCAGTATTTTTTCTTCAATAAATACAATTTCTTACATTAAACAATATCAGTAATTTAACCAAAGGAATTAAACTTATAGATACCTATTAATTATTCTGAATCCTGAACTGAATCATCTCATCTGTATGAGCAATTTGGCCGGGTCTATCAATTGTTCTAATATCGATATCCATCATTGCTCAAATCGACTCATTCTTAAGACTTCGGCTATACTGTTAGACTAGATTGGTTAAATTGCCTCGTAGTTATATTGTAACTGGCTTCTATTGGAAGACACTTTATCATCTTTGGATAGGTACTGGCATCGAAGTAAAATTTTACGTACCTTTTTTGATTCCTTAAGCTTCTAATACCACAGATTAAATAGTAACTACGTAACTAATACTTCCATTCTTCGAAAAGTTATTTCATAACAGCTATTGTTTTGTTTAATAAATTGAGGAGCATGTAAAAGTAATATTCAGTAATGTAATATATAGTATTAAAAGGTACTTATCGGAGGTTGTAAATGTCGGTAAAGGATCTACGGATAAGGTGGAATATAGCGCGGTCATTCTATTGCAAGTCATTCCATCTTGTGTCTAGAATTCAAGAGTCATGACGTACATTCGGCTTTTAATATAACGCGTAGATACATCACGAAAATTTTAACGGGTTCAGCATGAAATAGAACAATTACCTAACACTAAGATTGGCTGAGCCTTGAGGGAAATCAAGGGATCCACACGATCCCCGATCGGCGGTGATTTGAACGCCTCTTACATTTGGCCGTGTTTCATGTAATGCTGTAATTTAAGTTAGTATGTACAGTCACGCACACAGTACTTAGCGGTTTTAATTATACGTCGTATTGAACTGATTCTATGTTTCTGGGCTAATTGTACCTTACCGCTTGATGTTTTAATTCATTCCTCGATGTAGGGTATTTTATGAGCCCTGGGAATTTGAATAAAAAAATATAAATATAAATGAGAAACGAAAACCAAACATTCTAAAGACATCCCTGAATAGATTAATAGATGGTTAGAAAATAGCTTTTACAAACTTATTACTACGAGATAACACATAATATATTCTATTCACATTACAACACCACATATTTTCCTCTCACTTGTACCCAAATATAGAAACTCCATAGGAAATCGTCTGCACAATGTCAGTGACCAATCTGATGAGGGTCACTGAAAGGTATTTCAGTTAATAACCCCGGTAAAAGCGAACCAAAACCTGCGTTCTGTGGGCGTTCGTATACAATTTGAACTCGTTTACCGTTTTTCTACAACTAACATAGGAATTGTGATTTTGTAGATTGTAACATGTTTTTATCAGATACAATGATGTGGTTTGTAAGTTTATTGATTTTGTGTCATCCCTTTTCTGAATGTGGGTTTGTTGATTCATCACAATTCCTTTTTTAGTAACTTCAATTCCGTGGCTGGCATCGTTAATAACAAGAAACATTTCTCTAATATTAACATACCTAACGTTATAGGTACTTATTATGTGTAGAAAAAAAAAACTACTGTCACTTGTGGATTAAGTTTATTAAATTGATACTATTTTCGTTTTTATAAATCCGGTTAAACAATGAGTTCCCAAAACTGCTAGAGCAGTTGATAATAAGATTATCTTGGATAAATTTCACGACTGAAATGAAAAATTATAGCGAAAGATGATAAGTATCTATTTATAGAAGTCTTGTTGCCTTGGTAGCAAAAGCGAATTAAATATATGTATAGTAGAACTTACCTTTCTGCAATATATTATACTAGCTACGCTTCGCGGTTTCACCCGAGTGGCTCAGGTCCTGTTGGTCTTAGCATAATAATATACAGCCTTATAGCCTTCCTCGATAAATGGGCTATCTCACACCGAACGTGCTAATCTCAGGAACTACTGGTCCTGTACTGACCAGTAGTTCCTGAGATTAGCACGTTCAAACAAATAAACAAACTCTACAGATTTATAATATTATAACTATTATATTATTAGTGTAGATTTAGGCACTGTCTATCAATAGCTATTTCTAAAATCCATACTAATATTATAAATGCGAAAGTAACTCTGTCTGTCTGTCTGTTACTCAATCACGCCTAAACTACTGAACAAAATTTCATGAAATTTGGTATGGAGATATTTTGATACCCGAGAAAGGACATAGGCTACTTTTTATCCCGGGAAAATGACGCAATCCCGGAAATCCCACGGGAACGGGAACTATGCGGGTTTTTCTTTGTCTGCGCGGGCGAAGCCGCGGGCGGAAACCTAGTGATATATAAGCAAACGAAATAAGATTCAGGGAATATAATAAAAATACAGAACACATTACAAAAAAAGATAATTCGCTATCAACACTCATAAAAACTGTAATGAAATAGCGCTCCAGAACGTATAATTAACAAAGAGAAAACATACCTACAATTACACCAGCTGATTAAAAAACAACACAAAGAGATAGAAAGGAACAAAAATGATTACGCTTTTTAATTACCAAGTACTCATATCACGCCATGGAGATTCCACAAAGGTTCAAAGGGTGTCACAAAGGATGTCATGTTGAAGCATTTTTTCAGTAACTTCAGTAATTGCGGGGTCGGAGATTTGTGGATACGGTGCGAATATTAAATTAATTTTTTATAATGATTTACCTATTGTATTTTTTTCGGCTAATATGTCTGAATCTGTGGGTTTTTAAGATACACTTAGGTACTCATACTTATTTTAAGGGCACAAAGTTTTAAGAGACACTTAGGTATTATTTTTTATGAAGCACAAAGTTTGTTTTACAATAAGCAATAGGAGAGTAATTTAAAAATGTTTGATAAGTTCAATACTATACATTTTTATTCGTTGAATTTTCGATGGGAATAGATAGATAATGTAAGTGTTTACTCTGTAGTTAGAAAACAAATGACAGACATGTAATTTGTTTTGATGAAAATATGTGTTTAATTTTTATTTGTAACTTAATTTTCTATGATACTTTAACTAAGTTTTCAACGTTAAACTAAAATACTTTATTTTATAAACATTAATTTCAACAACACAGAAAGGGCTGGTGAACTCTACTATTAATAAACATTGAAATCAATTTAAAGCTTTTGAAAGGACAGCCAACACAAATAGGTGTTATCAAAATAAATAAATATCAATTAGAAGTACACCTAAAGCGTTAATCTAAAAGACCCGAAAGTTCCAATCGGTTGAGATTAATTTTGATATCAAAGTTTAGTTCATTCATACAGCTATACAAATCCAATTTAATTAATGCCCTCGGTGCTTATTTCACATGTGCCTTCAAATCGAATTTCCAGTAATGTACTTGTTCTATAATAACTCGCCATCCGAGATTATTGGAGACGCAATGGACCCACAAATAAGTGCCCTTTACAATGAAGTGGTGATTTGGAAACATACGGCAGTAGAAATGCGCGTTAGCCGTTGTATGGTAATACCTACAGATGAGTGATTATCGAATAGCAGTGATTACAAAATCTGTTACCTACCAAATAAGTCATTACGGGTATGCATATGACAATGGCCAATAAGTAGTTTGTTTATAATTCTGGCCTTATTGTTATGTGCAATATGTTAAAAAATCTAGTATTTGGATGTATCTTTTACATTAACAAAACCTATTTCTTTTCACTTGCACCATATACTAATTTGTTTTTATCATTTTACTCAAAAACTCATATCAATGTTACTATTTTGTTGTTTTAAAAAAAGAAGTACGTAACGTGTCCGTTTCAATTAAATACCAGTACATTTCAACCCTTATGTAATTGAAGTACGGAGAAAATCAAAAGAATAGGAATAACAATAATTCTGAAGGTCATCGCGATTCGTAAGAACTCTTCCGAATAAGTGCCAAAGTTCAGTTAAATTAGGTACTTAGCCCCAATTCCTTGCGAGTGCTGATTACTCGGGTCTTGAGTCGGCTTTCAAGTTTTAATTTTGTGCGATTCACATTTTGATTAACGTGCCCTTAGAAATTAATCACGAGTACAAAGTGAAGTAAAGAGTTTAGGATTAAGTGAAGGTGCCTTTGCTATGAAAGGGTTCAGTTGTAGTTGAATCTGTTCTAATATTATTAGGACCTAAATTTTTGTTTATTAGACTTATGTTAGGATTACGATTATATAATCTCTATAATTATCTGCTGCGTATAATTAAGGAAGTGGAATTACTATTATATTAACGTACAGTTTTAGTTCTTTAAACTTATTTATTGATGAGTTACTTAACCACCTTTAGAGAGTAAAACTCATTATGTATCATATTTGTATAACGACACTCATTTAAAATGTGCTTTTTCGATTTGGCTCTTACAGGTCAGCGAAAATCGGGTCATTACTGATTGTTTAATTGTTTATTCCTCATGGGTTGTATTTCAATAAACATCATGTATTTGGATTCTGTTGAAATTGAAATGGTTGAACGCTGAATAGTAATTTTCGGTAAATTAACACTTCGTAACGCGAATAATTATAGCACTTAATGAGAATTGATGAGGCGTGACTTTTTATTCCGGCATTATTCGTGTAATTTTATTGAAAAGCCTCTTCAAAAAGTCAATAAATTACTTTGCTATCCTTCATACAGACCATCCTTATAAAACACATACTAATACCTTACAGTTACAGTACTCGTAGTTTGCTATTCCATTTCTTAAGATTTGTGAAAATGTGCATATACTTCCCTTTGTCACAGTATTACAATATTTCCTTGTAATACAGTCTACTGCCTTTGTCTTATACGTTACAATATCGACCATCGTTGTAAATGCCCTTGAGTAGCCTGTACCTACCATGATGACGTACCCTGTAGTTTAACTTTCCTTAACTACAGAGCACATAGGTGTAATACTACGGATGTCTCCTTGTGAAGCCAACATTTCGTTGCCGCATTACATGCCAACCCAGATTGTAATAAGCAATGAATTGGAACGAATACTCAATAATATAATCACCGTTATATTATTTTATAATATCAGTCTTACAATATATTAATCATCTTGATGGAAGATACTTAATGAAAAATCACTGTTAACAATTGCTTTTGTTAAAATAGTTTGCACCCATCCAATTAAAGTATTAATAATTAATTAACCAATTATAGTTACCAATTGTTGTTCTTAAAATAGTTTGCACCCATCCAATTAAAGTATTATATCCCGCAGTACGAATTTAATTAAGGAGCTCATTCTATAAGAAGTAGGGTAAATATTAATAATAAAATGTCAAAGTTGGTATCTTACCGTAATAATATGGTTTCATGTTCAAGTTAAGGATCTCTCCCGGGGAAAGAAGGCTAGATCAAATTTTCAGAACAGAATGAAGTTGTGGAAATGGTTACATTTAGCACTGCAGATAAAAATTAACTGGACCTTTTCGTATTAAGACAACGCTTTATTAAATACTTGGATGTAGGTTGAATATATTTGCGATTGTTCATAATGAACTAGGTCTACTTTGTATTTATGATGTAATGACAATAGCGCATAGCTTTTGTAGCGTTTGCCATGTACTACAGGTATGGACTTTTGAATTAGATACTTACAATTAATTTTTATTTTTTGCGTGAAATTTATCTTAATAACGAATAATTAACTTTAATTAACGTCATTTAGAAAGATCATCATCCTCATATGTGTCTTTTATTGTAAATGATATGAGTTCGAAATATATTATGCCTCTTTCGAACGAACTACATATTCCTTACATAATATTTTTTACTCTATCTTGTAACTTTAAGAATTTATACTTTAGAAATTTACTGGTATTTATCAGTCTGATCATTAACTGATCATTATTTCCATGTTAATAAAGCGTTTCTAGTGATTAAGGAAAATATCTACGATCGGACATAAAAAAAAAAAACTTTCCAATATTTTAATAATACGTAGAATATGCTGTTTTCTGAGATACCGGAATATTATCAGTTCATGGAATAGCAAAATCGTGTTAAGAAATATTGAAATGTAAACAAACATTAATTTTACTTGCCTGAATCATTATTTAGTTTTGAGAAGATAATAATTTGGCTTAAAATTTTTTATCAATACGCACCGTTCAACTAAGTAAGTTTTTTTTCATGGTTTAGTTGCTCTATTTAAACCTTTAAATGAAAGGGGCTTTGTGCCCTATAATGCTTTGAAAGAAAGTGGGAGAGTTCTTCTAAAACTTTTTCTGGATGGTATTTTTTTAAGAAGTGTAAGAAATGGTATAAGAAACTAGGCAAATAAAATATATAGTGTATATATTTCTTGTGTTTCAGATAAAAATGATTTAAATACCAATGGAAATTAATTGTACCCTTTTTGATGCCTTCGGAATTATAATATTATAGACAACTATTGTAGTAAAACGACTCGTAATGTATTATTTTATAATCTTTGCTCTTATAACTGAAAATGAATCAGATAAATAATTGCTATTAATCTCATACTATGAAACCAGATAATTACTTAGCATTTTATTTAAATAAAAACTATTTAATAACGAAAAACATTTTATTTAGATTAATATATTATGCGAGGTATTGCAGACTAGATATAATATAATAGATTACTATGTAACAAATGGTAACAAATCATTTCGTTGGCTAGTTTGGCAAAACGTAAGAAATCTTACAGAAAATTTGAAACCGCAGTGTAGGAACGCTAGTTTAAATAAATATCAGATGTGACATAATATTTGCATAGGTATATTTAATAATTAATCAGATTTTATCAGTCCCATGAAAGTAAAATGTATGGTCACTCTTACATTGCATCGTACAGAGCCTGTGTCGAGTATGAAGTGGTCTTTATATTTAAAGGATTTCCCGGGAACGTGTGCAATTTGCTAAGTCGATTTCATTCGGAAATCTTACTGAAACTCTTGTTACTAAAAGCTTATTACGATGCAGATGGGTCAAAATTACACTATATTGATTAAAAATAATACAGAATAATGACAAACACTTATACCATTAATCTTATAAAAGAACGAAGAAGCAATTATAAATTTTCATGCGTCCCTGATGAGTTGAGAAAAAAAGAAATACAAAAACAAACTACCTTTATTTGACTATTACTTATAAAATGTTTGTGTGCTTTTAATTGGAGTGGTTTGAAGCAACTACAAACCATTTCAATATGTACTTCCATTTATTCATAGTGTGTATTTATGTGATTCATTCTTGCTTAAAAATTCATTATCTATAATGAATGCCCGGCAATAGAAGCTAATTTGTTGAATTTTGAACAATAGGCACAATTGTATAATGCCCTGGCCAATGGAGCGAAATAATAGACTCCGAGTCTAGTTGACAGTAAATTATTGCTATGCTTATTCTCGAATATTCGCTACATTTTCCAGTAATAAGATTAAAACTAAACTGTGTTTGCTCTAGATATTTTATATATTATAATACGTTATTTTACAAGCTTTTCGATTACGAAAAAGTCAAATATTTTAGAGAGGTTATAATATATGTTTCATTTTAATTCAGTAATTTATAATGTAAAAGAAAGTAACTCAGAAATAAATACGACGAGTTTTAAGCAGAGCGTACTGTTATTGCTATTATATCTTGAGCTCTAGTTTTTATGAGCACTTGGGCAGAGATGATTACTGCTCTAAGCGTGAATTGCCCCTTCCACTTTACAAACACAAACACCAAATTGATAAATATTAAATAGAAAGCTTAAAAATGCAATCACTCTTTCCCAGAATACTTATTCACAATTTTTGGATTGAGTTTTATTTATTTAAAATATCCAGGTAGTAGAAATAGTCTCTGCTCTCTTGATTTGCTTAGTGCCGCAATACTGTTGAGAGTCGTCTGTTCTTTACCATTTATATAAGTAGTAAGAGGACTGAAAATATTTCTAAGTAAAAGTCTGTTTACCTACAATTAAATTCCGCAAATGGGACACACATTATAACATTTATTATGTACTAGCGGTCCGCCCCGGCTTCGCCCGTGGTACATATTTACGTTTTCTCTACATAAGAACCATCCTCGTACTTCAAGGAATATAATAAAAAAAGAATTATCGATATCGGTCCACCCGTTCACGCGTGATGCCGTGATATAGATTTAACGTAAGTAAATTTTATTATAAGATACTATATGTCACTTACGGAACTTTCTAGATCCATTCAGGTATGACAAGCTGAGCACCTATGACGTCACAGTCTATCTTTAGCCAAGTGGGAATACCTCGAGGGCAGCGAAATTAAACAATGTTGTAGAGACAAAGCGGCAGTAGAGTGGTTAGGCCTCAAACCCTTTGTTCGGTCACCCTACTGCTGATGTTTCTTTTACGTGTGTTACACATTGTACGCTCTAGCGACTTTTAGAACTTACTATATCTTGTAAATTATATTGTTACTGCATGGACGTGTATCTTTATAATTTGTATTTATTCAAAACACGCTTCAGTTGATAAAATTTGTGGAATTCGTGATAAGGCTTTATCAATTGAATACCATATGAGGAGAAGACCTTAGGGAAAACATGATGGGAATTAAGCTTACATAACATAAATTGAAATATACTATTTGCATTACAGTAGTAAAAATAAGTTAATTTAATCTAGCTTTATATTTTACTAATATACGAAAAGGGTAAACCAACAGATTGAAATAATATAAAGGTATCATCAAATTATTATATCAAAGTTTCGACAAGCCTTGTTTAATATAAACGCAATATAACGTACAAGAAAAAATATTATAAAGCGAAAATGACACAATCGTTTATCCGAAATATAATCTACGTCCTATACATTAAAGTTTAAAATCGCTTGTTTCTATAATTTGCACTAAATCACATCAACACGAAACAGGAAGCCCCTTTAAACAAGCATATAAGATTTCTATTGTGTACAAAGATGATATTATGCCCCGCAGTCATATCCAACATTCTTCAATTTCAACAAACTATATTAGGGCGAAAAAGTACTGGGAAAATCCTGAAAACCTTTCTGAGAATTTTGTTCGTAACATGTTGTTTATTCTACAATATAAGACACGTGTTAGGTGGTTGTTGTGAATATTTATATGTATAAGCTAGTACAATATTTTATTGGACTATAGCCTTTTTATCTAGTTAGTTTAATAAGAAGTTTAAGGTCCTTTATGTTATAATGAGTAGGTTAAGGTCCAGTAATCACAATAATACTGTTCTATTTTACAAAATGATAAACTTTTTATCAACGCACGGTAGCAGCCATCGTAATCCGATATTTTATAATAAATTCAAGCAAGTACTTTGTAACCTAAAAAGAACGAAGCTAAGAATAAAACGCCGACTCAGCCAAGTCAATCCAATTAGTCTCGTTTTAACTCGCTGTAAAAATCCTTTCCTCAAATCGATGAAGTCACAAATCTTTAAATTGACTCCTTCGTGGCTATTCACGTGAAAAATACGTCATACGTGTCTGGTTTTAGAACGAGGCATTAACCGAAGCCAAGACTTAGGGAGAATCTTAAATGGAAACAATGTAAAATGCAGACGTGCATGGTGGCAGGGAAAAGAACTGATTTATCTAAATAACCTCTTTGTTAGTTGCAGTCATTGTTACTAAGTTTACTGCGCTAATGTTATAGCAATATGGTGGTATGTATTATAGACAGCATGAACAAAGTATCATCTAAGGTAGGAAGGAAGAAAAAGATATTGTATATGACGTGGTTATTTGTTTCATATGTAATTCATTAATAGAGACAAATATACTGTTGAGTAGTACTCGTAAAAAGAAGCAGTTATTTATTTATTTATTTATTTATTTAAATAGGTACACATCACAGCTGACAATTTTGACTAATTATACACAAATTTAATCACATGTTGCGGTAAAATGCCAGCCAAATTGTATGTACACAGCACAATTGAGGTTAAAAAAAAATTATTAAAAATTACATTATTTAGCACAATTCATAGATCAAGTAAAATATTTTTTAAATACATGTCATAAAATAAATTGAATCTAAATCATAGTACAGATAAATATCACTTCACTATAGCTACAATACATTAAATTACATAAAATACAGTTAAATCAATATTTATTATATACCAACGTTACATTCAATCACATAAAATAAAATTCATTACATTCCATCACAGTATAGCAATAAATTATGTCTAACAATCAGTAAAGTATCTAAGAACTATGGAAGTCAAAGATTAAATTAAATTAAATTAAATTAAAGTTACGACTTGTAAATAAAAGTCAAATCAAACTAACAAAACTCAATATAACCTGATAAATAAAAACACGAACATTCGCACCAAATTATTTAAAAAGTATAATTAAAACCAAGGTTATATTTCAATGTAGCCTCAAAGGTGCTCAACTCGTTTTTAACGTAAATAATTGTTTCCATTCTATATAATGTAACTCGATACATTGTTTATGATTGCAAAGTTGTTTTCCAATTGAATATAATATTTCCTTTGAAGTTTTCACAGAAAATATTCAAGACGAGTAGTACACTAGCGACCTCTAACTCTTGTTTTATGGTCTCTCCGTACAAACACATTATAATACAGAAGAAGTTATTGGCAGACGATATTGTGATGTATGTATTTATACAATAGATTGAAAGATTGAAACAGTATTTCTGTATAAATAAAATATTGAATGCTAGATTTTGGACTACCATTAAATAGTGTATATGTTACCGGAAATGTGTGAAATCAAGGAATTGTATAAAAATCCTAGGAAATGTGTACAATTCCGATACCATTTAGGAAATGTATAAAATATTGTTTAAAAAACTATTAAATGCATAGATATCCTAGGAAATGTATAATCTTCCTCGGAATTGTATACAATTCCAATATCGTATTAGGAAATGTATAAAGTAAATGCACGTTCTGTAATAAAACACGTTGTTATTTTTTAAAGTGAAACTTTTATTACATCGTCTCAAACTTTTTGGTCTGTGTAGCGCATGTCGCGTGACGGTCGAACCGTACGATAATTATCATACAAATACGATAATTTTGTGCCTAAGTTTCACTTTTACCGTGGTTTCATAAAACCACACAACATTTTTTTTTATTATAGCACTTTTTGAGACAATCGGGTAACAGTCTTACCGTAAAATAATAATAATATGTTCATATTATCTTACTAATTAACATTTCATAAATCAACTTATATTCAATCAAATCAAATTTTCATTTGGTAAGTAATCAATCCCCTCGTCCCGTTGTCCCCGTGTACATGTCGCAGTCGGATTGTATAATCCGCCGTATTACAAACGGCCGGCATTTTGTAATATGCCGAAATTCGTCTTTTTCCAAAATTCTACAAAAAGCCGACGGAGCCCCACTTCGTGGGGCTCCTATTTCTGTGTAGTTTTAAAAAACACGAACCTAACCTAACCCACCCCCTTATCCAAACCAAAAATTTTTGATTACGAATTTTCGGCATTAATTACAAAATGCCGGCCGTTTGTAATACGGCGGATTATACAATCCGACTGCGACATACACACCCCTCGTGACTCGTCCCGCGTATATCTTCCAATATCTTAGATGTTTTACATTTCCGATTGCTATTTAGGAAATGTATAGATTTCCTAGGCAATCTGTATAAAAAAAATGTGCGTGTACTAGTGTACACACGTAAGAAGTGAAACTTCTTTATGACCTTATTTTTCAAAAAATAATTTACTATATGCAACTTTACAGAAATACGTCGAATCACGCGTGGTAGGGATAAGAAAAAGATGGCGCGTAACGAAAAAATGTTACACTAAATTTTTTTCCAACCCCGATAAAGAAGTTTCACTTCAATTATTTATTTCACACATTTCCATGCGATTTTAGGAATTACATACATTTCCTAGGAATTTTATACAATGACGGATTACATACATTTCCGTTAACATATACAAAAAATACGATGCACATTTTTATTGATAGTTCTGAAAATATTTTTTAGCAAAGTTTATGAATATTTCATCAATAAAGAATACATTGTATATTTAAATGATGAGCAGTAGGTATATCAGGTATAAAAATTACGCTCAGATAAATAATCTTTTCCTAATTGCGACGACTGAATAAGGTTGACAAAGATAGAGATGCCTTAAATTATCCGCGCAATATCAATTTTTCCATCGTGTTTTCTAGGTAAATGTGCTAGTCTTCTGTGGTGCGCAACTTTTTTAGTAAAGCAATTTCGCATCGTTTTCGTAAAGTTTATGTTTATATTTATAATTCACAAACTTCAGACGTTCGCGTGACATCACAAACCGTTATGAAAGGCAATAAAATTTGTAAACAGTGAACCTTAGATTTATTAAGTGGAATAGAGATAAAGTCTACGACTTCAGTCAAAACGTATTCAAACAGCGTTTTGATAGAACTTGTTACAACTGTAATTATCTAGAGACGCGTCGAGAGTCACGCCCAGGGGAATCAAAATTGTTTATAGAGTAAACATAATCTGGCTTCAATCGTAAGATTGGCTTTGGGTATCTTATTGGCTTGCATTATTCTTATGGTAAAGTTCCTACGAAGTTTCCATGGTGTTTTCATCATTCCGTTATACGAAAGTAGCTACTAAAGTTTATATCAAACACGTTCTTTATATATAGCTGTATGTAGGATTCGTTTGGATGAATGCAGATGAAGGCAGATGCTGATTGAACAAAGCCTGAAATTGTAATGTATGCGCTGGTATACAATCAAGATCTACAGAATACTTTGTTGTTTATTTATATTGATTTCTTTCCGAATATATCTTTGTTTATAAAAAAAGTAATGCAAGTTTAAACACTTATAATGATTTCAATTTGCAGAGGTAGATACACACACATACACATTATAATAATTTATGGATTGATTAGTAAAATAGAGATTGAGAATATCAAAATCTGGATTTTAATTTATGACATGAAATTGTTGCTATTATGCTGCTACATGGTTTTTACAAGAATATGTCGTTGAATATTGCCATTGCCACTTCTTCTAAAATACTATCCAAGGTTTATCAAGCTCGTTTGATTTATGCATTCATCTGCCTAACCGTTAACCGTCCTAAAACTATGTGCCAGTATTTCGGGTAACAACTTCACATTTCACCCTTACGATTAAGTACTTGAACTGAGGCTAATCATTTCGTATAATGTTCCATCATTAACGTGAAGGGCCCTCGTATACTCCGCTCTTTCGGGACCTTAGATGGTGAAAGTTGTAAACAAAGCAAGTGTTCCGAGAAGGTATTATGTCTTCGAAATGTTGAGTAGGGCGCTTCGAGTTACTAATGGAGATTTATTTACATGTATTAATTTAAATATATGGTCTATTGTAACCATAATAATATAAAGTCTTGCCACAAATCATTTCCTAGTAATAAGCTTCCACAAGATATGATCGGAGGGTGTGATTGATATATTTCTTTGTGGTATTGTTAAGCATTTTATGTTCATTGTTATTGGTACTTTAAATCTCAATCTTCTTCAATCTTTTATTGATATTTGTATAAATAGTTATAAGTTTGGATTTATATGGCTGTGGGTATTGACAGGGACGAATCTACATAAAAATGGATAGCGATTGAATTTAATTAAAAAAATCGAAATCAATCAATATACATTTAACTTTTACGTATGAGTAGGGGATATTATACAATGAAACATATGAGAGATATATTAAGATATCTACTCCTGAAACCGATTAACCCATTTTTATGTAGTTTTGATAGTATTATTATACGCAAGTACGGATACAAAATAGTGTTGCCCAAATGCAAGAACAAGACGAGACTTAGCCAGTCTTGGTCTTGGTCTTGCGCCAATACACCTGGTCTTGGTCTTGGTCTTGGTCTTGCGCTCCCAGTCTTGGTCTTGGTCTTGGTCTTGCAGCAAGAGTCTTGCAAGTCTTGCAATTACCTATTAGTCTATTACTATTTATTAAAGTTTACTTTAAATCTTAGAAAAACGTATTAGAATTGGAACATTGTGAGCTTGAATTAACATAGCCATAGTAAAGATCAAGCAGATTAATAAATAACTGAAGATTTGATAAGAAATTCGAAAAATCAACTGACCTATATGTCGTTTTCCCTGGAAGTAACTGTTTCTTAATAAACATTTATGATTTATAAGCTTACATTTGCTAAAACATGTAAAAAAACAAATTAATTACAATAACTTGACTGTATTTTAAAGAACAATACTTATCTGTCTAGAAAGAGATTGAACCCTCAACTTATAAGAAATTTAATAAAAGAGTTTTACGATTTATCATTTATTTGAATAAAAAATAAAATACAACACAAATCAACAGCTTTATCATTAGGTTATGATACTTTATATCAATTTTTTTGACCAAGAATTAATACAAAGTAACCATCTGGCTGACTCATCACTTAACACGTTCGCTGCATTACGAGATCTATCAGATCCCTTGCAGGACTTTTGTTTTGTGCGTTGAATATAATCGTGTTTTTTCACTCCTTGCGGGAGGATCTAACTTGTAAAGTTCTTTAAGTATGAGTAGGACAAATATACATATTTGCTTCCTACTTAAAGCTGAGTTCAATAACATTAAAAAATAAATTAGAGATGGATTAGGTCCCTAACGCACAGTACTGTAATTATATTCATTCCTTGCGTTAGGAGATATGTTGGTACTCGTGGAATCGTAGGCCTCGTAGACGCAAGAGAGGGAGGGTAGGCGGCGCGGACGCTGCGTGACTCGGTTTAGTGTTGTCCTAGCATCGATGTGGGAGCTCGCTCGTTTTGGAAATAATACTCGCGTATCTAGGTGTTGATTATTTTTGACGTGACAACGTCTTATAATTCGATAGAGCCGGCTGCACGCACGAAAAAACATGACTCATGCGGCGTTACCTCGCTCTGAGGCGTTCCCTATGTGGCTTGAAGTGCAAGCGAGAGCGCGGAACGAGCGACAAAGAAGCACAATCGGACGTTGTCACGTTCAACAGCTATCGTCAGTAAACCGACTTTACAGACAACTAATTTTTTATAAACAATGAGTTCTTTTACTATTTGCTTACCATGTTTTAATGAAAAACACTTTGCATAATTAATAAAACTATTTCAATCGACAACTGACATTCCCATCACTACTTACTACACATATTGAACTATCTTCGGTTGCGGTACGAGATACAATCGATATCTAATTTTTTTTTTGGTATTTGTAGTTTATTCAAATGTCATAAATGCGTGCGAACCTAGCAAAATATAAAACAATAGACTATCTTTCATCCACAAAAACTTCAAAGTATATGTCATTGTTTTCTGGAAGATATAAATTATTTTCAAAACTGTATCTTTAGGAGACTGACTAAGTCTCAAACGCACCAAAGGGTTGGTAAGTTTAGAGATCTTTTTGGTCTCCAAAGCACCAGCTGAAAGTTCTTTGATAATGATGGCGCAGGGAACGTGTTAACCTATTTCTATGTTTTCTAATTACTAATGATGCTTTAGAAAATAACCTCTCAGCAGGTACTGATAGAATTCCTAAGCGTATACACCGAACTGTTACACCTAACTACTCAGTGAAATAGCGCTAAGTCCTAGCTGCAAGACGCAAGAGTCTTGCAGGCTATGTCTTGTTCTTGCTCAAGTCTTGCACGGTCAGTCTTGGTCTTGGTCTTGCTAAAAATACGCGGTCTTGTTCTTGGTCTTGGTCTTGCAAAAACGCAAGAACAAGACCAAGACTGCAAGACCAAGACTGAATTTGGGCAACACTAATACAAAATGTTTGCCGGATCAGTTACATAATAATACAGATTATGTACTTTACTTTTGTTGGTGTAATTTGAATAACGATTATTATTATATATCCATTAATTAGCTATTATTATTTGAAGCGTAATACTATATTGTGTTGTCATGCATTTGAACAATAACAGTGAATGGTATTTTAATTTTATTGAACTACTAAAATATAGAACCTCATATTGGTATTTGTCAGTTTACAAATAATATGCAATATTGAAGGCATATTGCGATAATGTATGATATAATGAACATTGTAATTATTTGAATTGAATTCAATATTATTCTGTTTACAAATGATTAATAGGTAAATCATTGAAATTATTTTGACGAAGTGGACGAAAATATTCTTTTTCTAATACATAACATCTTAATAAAACGCTTGGACTACAAAATATATATTAGGTACATTATAATATCATATATTTAAGCTTTACCGAGCTTTGCTGCGTCTGCTATAGTAAATATTCGATGTATGGGTATAATATGCGTGCTCTTATCAAGAAATACTCGAATGTACCCACCGTAGAATATATTTACACCCCAGAATAGATACGTATCGGTCACGTAAGCCTAATTTGTCACCAGATATTGTGCGTATTGTTGTCTATCCGTACGTAAGTAATAATACGTGACACTTTATTGTGAGCATAATATGGAAAATTGTTCGGAATTATAGAGTGCTTTGTTGGATTTATATCGAGAATATCGAGAATAGGATTAATATGGCTCAAAATATAGAAATAGATGCTGCACAATGCACAT
>CAJQZM010028150.1:0-16422 GCA_907164665.1 Colias nastes | reverse complement strand
CAAAAATGTATACCTTTCCATACAAGCATGCCCATAAGAAAACGGACGTAGTGGGCTGCGGTGCTGTTATGTTCCATACGGTACACGCTTTGATGCAAGCAACGACGGACAACTCAAGTACGTCTAAGAATTAACTTGAATACTTACCTGGTTATAATTATACCTACCACAGATAACTAAATAATTTTTACGTGAGTCATTAGCTGGAGTATCTAGATACTAATATTATAAAGTTTATTTGCTTGCTTAAACGCGTTAATCTCATAGACCACGGGTCCGATATGAAAAGTTATTTTACTGTTAGATAGCGAAGAATTCGAAGCGGAGGAATGCGAGTGAAACCTAGGTGCGCAGTAGTAGAGTAATATAGCTGCCGATTGATATAGGTAATAGAATAGTTGTTCATTAAAACATATAGTCCAAGATCCCGCGGTGTCAGGTGTCACCGGTAGAGCTCCGCTAACATTCAGATATTAAAAAGTACACTAGACTACTGTGAACCGAAACTTATATGCTTTAGAAAATAAGTTGTGTCTTACGGCTCTGGGATCTTACTCTAATATGTTAAAAAGCAGTAAGTCATCTTCTGAAACGCATTTTACAATGTGACCTTTTCGAATCGTTATGATACCATATATAAAGTTGATATCCTGTTACAGTGCTTTGTCGAGTGTATGTTTCATCGCGACACGTGTAGGGGAACATAGGTAACGTACAATACGAATTACGAATTCCGGCTAGTTCTAATTCTTTTAATAAAGATTATGACAAATTATTTCTCTTGCAACTCGTTGTTTATACATGTATAACATAGAATTAACATGCTTAATTCATTATTATCATTATGTAGAAGACACCTAAATGGCACGAACTGTAATAAATAGACAAGACCGCTAAACCTGACCAATCCTTATTTTAAAATTTGGTTTAGATGTACTATTGCAAAAAGTAAATGCAAAGCACAAGACTAATAGTAGAATTAATTACCATTTTGTGTTGTATAAGTTGTAACTAATAACAATATACAATTCCCTAGTTTGCAATTTAATATTAAATAAAACAAAATTTCCTAGTATCCACATTTATCTATCAAATATCAATACAAAAATGAAATATTTAATCACGGATTAAAAGCTCAGTTTGTTATTGAACCCGTCGATGCGTACATTAAACATTTTATAATGAGCGGGGGGACTGGTACTCGATATCTGCTCAATACCTACCTCCTGTGTTTTATCTCTACTTTTATTTATATTTCGAATGTACATTGCACCTACCTACGATTGTAATAAGTGTGTTACAATATGCAATTTGTTACTATCTATTTATTATAATCTATTTTTATCGTCCTTTTATATAATTATTACTCTCAATACCTATAAAAGCATTTACCTATAAACATTATGCGTTTATGATTTAATCACCGTATCATACATATTACATACCTACATTACATTTTCCATACCTCCTTGTTTTCTACCTTTATCTTATTTATCAATTATAATTATATTGTCCGACGTAATTTTTGATTATTATTATCAATATTTTTGTGGATGAATAGTTATTACTATTTCCTCTCCGAACATGCTTAGCTGTCGTATACCATAAAATGCCGCCATCCTTTGAATCGTGGCGCATTCGTACGAATCGTGCATAGGGGCTCAGACGTTGTTTATACGACGTTTGACCCAACTACCCTCAATTTGTTAGTAGTCGTTGACTCGTTGACTTGCTATAATTTGTTATCAACTGTCTACATCAATTAGGCTGTTGTTTAGAATCGCAGTACATTCTTATTACATTCAAATTAAAATCGAACCCAGCCCCGTGTACATTTCTAAAAATATTTATATTTAAAGATTGTCTTTACAAGCAATAGCACTTATGAGTATTTTCTATAAGAAAATCAAACGTAGGCGGGCCGCTGCTATGGAATGAGAAAAATTCGTCGACCCTGTCTGATGCGCGAAGGGACGTGGGTTCTATTAAAAAACGTAAATAAATTATATTTTCAAGAATCGCATTTTACGAAGCAAAAATGTGTAATATTATTTTCAAGAAATTCGTATTTTACGAAGCAATATTTCAATTTTCAACTCATTATATTGAAAACTTTAAATTGCTAAATTATTATACGAAACTATTATACGAAAACTTTAAAAGAGCAACAGATATTTTTAGCGGCTCTTCTCTCTACGTGGTAAATGGTAAAACTATATCATAACGATTCAAAAGTGCTAACTACTAGAACAAGCTTTATTTTATAAATAAACGTTTAAAACACTGATAGCAACACATTTTGACTTCGAATTAAAATTTGAACTAACAGATAAGCTACACAGAACATATCTGAAGCTATAAACTGACTATTTAGTTTTTTACTTTCCTTAATATTAATTCAACTACATTCATTTATGTGATATTTGCTTTTAAATCCCTCCCCATACCCCACTAGGGGACAAATCAGACATTTACATATTACCTACCTACAGATATTATTAATACCTAGTGAACGTATTTCTGAGAAATTGAAAAAATAAATCAACGTAGAGCGTAATGGAATACGATGTTAAGCGTCGGTTAGACTAGCAATATTATGTTTAATATTTAATATTTATATTATTGTGTAAATTTTAACGAGCAAAATATACTTTATGAATATTTTATTTTATAGAATAATAAGTGACGTTAGAAATAAATTGATATTAATAACTAAATCCAATTTTGATTATTATTTACACGAGCACTTTTAAGTCTCAAAAGCTTTATTTCATCGCGCTGCATAGCTAGCTAGCATTTTATAAGTATATGCAGCTCAACAATCGAACATTTTAATAAGCTGTCAGAATTTTTTCTTCTTTATAAGCTTCACACAAAACTAAAAAAAATTAAGCAAGCTCAAATATTTAGTTTGCAATATTTCTCTGCCTTCTGAACTAGGTTATAATTTTAGAAACTTCGTTATATATTAAAAATTAAAATGTAAAAATTACACTACAGCCTATGCAATATTATTCTTTTGCAATAAAATTGCGCAAACCTATAACCGCCCTTTAAACTGCAGTGTATAACTCCCCTTACATGGCATCCCGGCTTGCAGGGGTAGCTTTGAAAAATGTAAGCAATTAGCAACCCCCGGGATAACATAGCCCTGGAGTGGACTTATGAATTATTGTCAGCCATTTGGTTCTATTTTTAATGGTGTTAGTTTGACCTGGTTCAGCTTAGACTGTATTGATTTTTCAGGGCTATATATGTACCTACTTACCTACCTAATAAAAAAAAACATTTATAAACAAACAACATAATAACATTAAATTCTTTTATCAATAAATAATTTTAAAATATAATAAGGTTCCAACATAAAGCAATATTAAATCGATTTAACTACGAGTACACATTGGTAACTAAAACATTTTGTCTTCACTGCTAACCATACAAATCATAAAATCATACCTAGATAGAAAAAAAGAGCGTGTGTGCGGAGCACACGTGTCAGAAGTGAAACTTATTTAGCAAGATTCAAAGATACCAAAATCGTCGCCTTACTCCATGACTTGACGGTATTGCCATGACGCGACCTTGAAATTTTACTCTCAACGCGCCTAAAGAAATTTAAAAAATCATACATTTTATTTTTTTCAGCAAACGAATAAAAACACTCCTAATAGGAAGCGAATTTGTTCTGTACTAGGTATGTAGCTGTAGTGAAGAGGCTGTATGAATCACACGACAGAGTATCTTAGCAACGTGTTGTGTCGCGACAAATCGTTACGGGCCACGTCAGTGAGCTCGTATCCGTTTCAATTGCTCACAATTTGCTAGCGACGTGATAATTTATATCTACATATCGTTTAAGGTTATTTTATTATAGCACGTGTTGAAAATAGTTATTGTACCATATAATTTACCAAGTTAGTCCTGTCCTATCCTATCCTACTATTATTATAAATGCGAAAGTTTGTAAGGATGGATGTATGTTTGTTACTCTTTTGAGAAAATACTAGTGAACCGATTACATTGAAATTTAGCAGACATATAGAGGGTAACTTGGATTAACACATAGGTTTTAACGGGAACGGGAACTATGCGGGTTTGTCTTTTCTTCTACCCAATAAATGAATTGACAACATTTCAAAATTTTAAGCTACTTATTTTTTTATTTTAATGAAAACTAGATCAAAAATTATGATACATGTATTTTTTGCTTTTTCTAAATATGGAAGTTTTCATTCATCTTTTTGAGTTTTAAAATCATCTCATTCTAAAATGTCGTAAGCGCCAAATGACGTCATACATACGGAGGAATACATTTTATCCTTTGCCACATACCTAGTTTAAATTAAAAAAAAATCTTGACAGTTGACATTTTGGCACATTTGTCACTTTGATTCGTCAAGCTTTGTAAATATTGTTATTTGTTATTTGCTGATCCAAATTTTAAACAAAAGAAACTTATTCACAAGTACTGATGATGATGACTTTATGCAGGATTTGTTAAGGGGTGCTGAAAATTTCTGGGAAACAAATATAGGTACTATCCCAAAAACGTTGGAAAGTGTTAAATAAATACAACTTTTAGTAAGTAAACAAAGTCTTTTATTTCAAGAAAATTATGAACACTATAGGCACTATTTGTATAATATAAATGAATTGGTCCAACTCCAATCAAACAAACATCACGCTTATGAGATTAAATTAGAAAACCAAAACACAATAACACGATTTAAAAGTTTGTTTACATGAATAATTCACAAAAATGACATTAATATGAAATTTGACACATGCCATACCCTGTAAATGTCAGTGATAGTTTTTTTTTTAACTTTTTTTAAATTAGGCTAAGGCGCATTTTTATTCCTCCGTATGTATGACGTCATCATCACGTTTATCGTTTTTATTTAATTTCTCTTAAAATATGCGATTAAAAAATGAAATAATTTTTTTTCTGTAATCGCAAGAGCAAAATAAAGAAACGATTTTTTTCTTTCATGGCCTTATAAAAAATGAAATGTTGTCAATTAACATAATTGACTAAACAAACAACGTGATTAACAGAACAAATATACAATTACATATATCATAGGATGATAAGGAGTACTAGAAAAAATATAATTACTCAGCTAATTGAATACACGTTCATTCATTGACTTGCAAGTATTTCCGCCCCCTGCGTCTTATACAAGCATTATAAGTATACGCCACCTCCTGGGGGGTTACCATGACGTCTTAAAGCAGTATTATATCCAGGGTGGGAAAGTGATGGCGCTATATTATGACTTATAGAGCGTTGTCATTTTTCCACATTGGAATTAATACTGCTTTGTGACATAATGGTAAAACCCTGGTTGCGGATACGATAAAACTTTTATATCGCTTTGACTAATAAAACATGTTGAAAGTAAAGTTAGTGGTCTATAAACATAAATGTGGAATAATATTCTGAATGAAGATGAAATTCCGCAATACATAATATTATGTATCCTTAATAATATGTTTTCTTGTTTGTTTTAAGCGAGTAGGTATTATGCATTAAAAAATTCACAACTTTTAGGGGCTTGCGAGTTTTAATGATTAGGGATGGGCCGAAGTTCGTTTCACATTCGGTTTAACCGAAATTCGGCACATTAAACCGAATTTCGTCATTCGGCCGAAATTCGGTTCATAATACCGAACTTCGGCCGAAATTCGTTACATCATCGTCATAGTAGTAGGTGGACCAGCATACATATATATCACGCCGATATCCCTTACGAGAGAGAATGAGCATCGATAATAATTATGTTCAATTAAAATAATTTATTTAATTATAGGTTTAGTTAGGTGAAATGTATTATGAAATCACAAACTTTATTATTTCTTAAGTATTCAAAGTCAATGGAATTATATTATTTTAATGAAATAAAACGCAGAATTAGGCATGAAAAGGAAATTATTATTTATTTTTAATCATACATAATGTTAGGTAATCATAACATGAATGACTCATTGAATAAAAGGCGGGAAGATCTGCCGAACTTCGGCCGAAGTTCGGCCGAAGTTCGAATTCGGCGTTGTCATGTACCGAATGTTCGGCCGAAGTTCGAATTCGGTTCAATCCACATTCGGCCCATCACTATTAATGATGCTTCGGGATTTGGAGAATTAATAAAAGGTTGAAATTTAATAATTTCATACGACTTTACGGTAAAAAGTGACGAGCTAGATACATTTTTGTGACTCATTATAACTTTAACTTATCATTCACCTCTTTAGGCAGGTGAAGTTAACCTTTCTCGTGAATGTACATCACTACATAGTATAAAACAAAGTCGCTTTCTCTGTCCCTATGTCCCTTTGTACGCTTAAATCTTTGAAACTACGCAACGGATTTTGATGCGGTTTTTTTTAATAGATAGAGTGATTCAAGAGGAAGGTTTATATGTATAATAACATCCATTAAATAGTGGAGAAGTACTGTTATTTTTGAGGTTTCTAATGTGATGTCGTTAAAAATTACATTTTTTCCGCTTACATTGCAAACGCAGGCTGAACCCTACGAGTTTTATCAAAATAATGTATTAAGTATTATACGCATTGAAAAGGTCTACAGAAAAGTCCGCGATGGTATATGTCTATCTCTTATGGATAACCCACAATAACTTTTTTTTGTCATTTACTTTTTACGACAAATAATGGCTAATTTTCGAAGCGATTTTAACCAATACAGCATTAATCCTTAACCAATTAAATACCTTGAATACATTGTTCATTTAATATAGATCTATATTTCCCTTTACACCGTATGATTTAAGTGCATACTTTCGAAGATATTACAGATTTAAAAAATGCGGGACGTAGCGTTTGCGGCGGTACCGGCCGGCCGCCCGGCTATAATTATAATTTTATACCCGTGCGAAGCCGGAGCGGGCCGCTATGTTTTTATATATGTACAACGTTCACAGTTTTTCTGTAGTGTATTTAGTATCAGCATTGCACCCGTGCGAAGCCGGGGCGGGTCGCTAGTTCTTTTAATATAATAAAAAAAAGGTTACATTTTCGAAATGTTTTGTATTTTTCTAATACATCGTCTATGATGTATATTGTATATGTATAGTAAAAAGTTTGCACTCTTATACATAATTTGAGTTCGAAGGAAAGATTTCCTAAAGCGTCGATGTAAATAATTTAATACAGACCGTTTTTAATCCATTATAATTAATAAAACCAGCGCGCTATCACGTCGAGTCATCGCGTAAATGATAAGCCATTTGAGCCCGGCGCCCGGAGTCGTTTTAGTATCCCGCAATTTGAATACCGTCATGATAATATACAAAACTCGTAATGAAACCTTATACGGTACTAGCGGTCCGCCCCGGCTTCGTCCGTGGTACATATTTCGCAATAAAAGGTAGCCTATGTTCTTTCTCAGGGTCTAAAGATTATCTGTGCAAAATTTCATCAATATCGTAAAAAACCATACATACATACATGCATACATAAATACAAACCTTTCCTCTTTATAATATTAGCACAGAATACATAATAGTAGCTAAACGCTACAGAACGGACACTCTCCGCCTCCCGCCAAAATTAAACACTTACCTCACCCCGCACGATCAGTCTAAAAATGGTCCACATTTTTCTACAGGGACGATACGCAACGAAGATTGACAACATTAATCAAATTGACTTAAAGTAATTTTATTATTTTGGATTTGTGATTATCGTTTTTCGTAGAAAATGGTTAGATATTGTGCTGTTTACGGATGTATTTCATCAGAAAAACGCGAATTTTTTTTTACGCTAGTCAAAAATGTGCCAACCATAAAGCGTTAACACACACATTTGCAGTCTCTACAGTGTGACTGTCAAAACGATAATTTTGTATGGAGTGTCCGGGGTGTGATATTAGTATAGATTAGAATGTACCTACCTAGGGGGGGAAGAACAATAGTTTGAATCTGTTGTAATAGACAAATATTATAATCAGTAATTAAGTAATAGTCAACTGTTGTAGGTATATGGTCTAAGATCCGAATATAGGTCGACCTGCACCGGCGTGATAATAGAATGAGACCAATTTTATAATAAATGTAGTCTATTAAAAAATCTATTAAAGATGGGTTGACTGAAAAAATCCTGGACAGGATATTTTAATTCATTTTTAAAAAATCTTTTTTTTTAATTAATTGCAGTACTTATCAAGATAATAAAAAAAATTATAATAAACTTGAAGTATGAAACCTACAGAATGTGCAGTCATAGGGTTTTCTAATATTTACCTCGACAAACTGCTAGGTTGGCAGGTATAAACAGGCATGTCCGTACCAGTTATTTCACTTGATGGGATGATAGAAAAAAAAATATATCAGCATGAGCGCTGTTTTATAACAAAATTGTTTATTGTCTCAACACTGCATAATTGAAAAAAATAAAAAGATTTTTTTAATAATTAACTAAAAATATCCTGTCCAGGATTTTTTCAGTCAACCCATCTTTAATAGATTTTTTAATAGACTACATTTATTATAAAATTGGTCTCATTCTATTATCACGCCGGTGCAGGTCGACCTATATTCGGATCTTAGACCAATAGTCTGTGAGATATCTACAGTAAAAAGGAATTGTTTTTGCCCTCCTCCTGTCCCTTTGGTTCGTTGTGTAATGTCGTGTAGGTACGCAAAATGAAGCTTTCTATAAAGTATTATAAAATAAAGTTTATTTATCAGCAACCTCAAGTTGTGTTTCAATATGCAATTATTTCAACAGAATCAGTGTTAAATTCGTACTTGTTACAAGGAATATTTTATCCGTCTTTCTTTTAAAAATAGCTGAGGAAAATATTATTTTTGTTTTAAGTTATTCAGACCTTACACTACTAAACTAAACAAAATGTATAGTGAGTGTTTACCTCTAGTATATTATAAGAGGTAGGTATATGTATAAACGTTTTGGTTATAATTAAATATCAGATGAAAATACCGGCGTCAAAGAATATTCAATATAAAATCGTTAGTATATTTTTATACAAACACGAAAAAAGCTTGCTTGAATTTTGATATTCAATAAAACTTTATACCCGCACAGGCGGTGAACTGAAAATACATATTTGGATATAGGATACTTTTTATCGAAAATATACAGGCAGAGTTAAATTAATAAACGGACACGTGCAAAATAAAATGCATGAAGCCAACACGTTCAAACTATAAAATTCTCATAGTATAGAGTATAAACTATAAAGTCTACTTTAAATATTCTTCAGCTAAAGAAGATGTAGTATGTCATCTCATGAATTCATCGCACGAATTCTATATTTTGCAGTGTTCACTTTTAAAATATACCAACTTCAATATCTAGATATATTAATATTATAAAGAAAAAGTTTGTTTGTTTGAGCATGTTAAACTCAGTAACTACGGGTCCGATTTGAAAAAAAAATCAATGGACTGAATCGTACATTGATTTTTTTTTGAAATGTGGGCTATTTATCATCACGTTAAGTCCAATAGGAGCGGAGCTATGCTGGTAAAACTGCGGGGCACAGTTAGTATATGAAATATATTCTAGACAGGATTAACGTCTTTTAAAAATTGGTGAAACAGGAATGAGGAAATCCACAGTGCATGCAGCATAACGTTTTTAATCCTACAAATGTAGTAAGCTTTTATGAGTATGTGTGTGTAATTTATTACTATGTAATTATAAATATTTTCAACTAGGTACATTTATGAGATAGTGTGTGTGCGTGTTATGTTATTTATGTTGTGTATAACTTAAATCAATCAATTCACTTTAATATCTTTGTATAAGCAGTGGCCATATTATATGACATAGTTTATTCAAAATCGTATGCATAGCAAATGTCTATCAAACTAAATATCACTACCGATCTTTACCCACCAAAAAAAAAAAAAATCTCTAAAAATCACTGCAAACATTCGCACAGCACATTCGCAACAGCACACGAGATATGAGATAAGGCGGCGCAGGCGCGGGCGTCCGCGGCCGGCCCCGGTCGACGACCTCTGCGCCTTCGCGACGGTTAGCATGCGTAACGGCCGAATTTGTTTTTTCGCCCAGAATTCCGCGGGCGACGCGCGAAAAACCCAACGCCAAGTTGTATAAGACATTTTGATGATGATGTTTTCAGTAAGACACAATACGACCTTTAACATAATATTACACCCACGCTGAATAATAGAATATACTATCGATATTTTAATTTTTACCCCGTCATAAATCCTACTTAAATTATGAATGCGAAAGTTTGTGAAGATGTATGTTTGTTACTTTTTCACGAAAAACTACTGGAATGTTTATTAAACTTTACATAGACATAGATAGGTACATCCGAATAATAAATGAACTAGATTTTGCGGGTAAAACCGCGCGGCACAGCTAGTTAGCAATAACGACATCGTGTAATTTAATTAATATTAATTATTACGCGTTGTTAATATGAGAACACACTTAACCATTTTGTATGAATTTTTATTAGCTCATTTGTATGTTAATGTTGAATAAATGCATATTATGAATGCGACAGAAAAACGATTCGGGTGCTTAAACAAATATAAGTAATACAACAATAATGTAGATTTTCTTATTTAACGGACTACCTATGTCAATATGGTAATGTCAATAAAGTATGAAGATAAATAACTTAAAATACTTTTACAGTGTCGTAGATAACGATATTTTTTATCAAATTATAATTGATCATAGGTAGGTGTACTAAATAATACGCTTCCCCGTGGTACATCACTACAAAGTATTAAAACAAAGTCAGCGCTTTTTCTGTCCCCATATAGGGATGTAGTATGTATACTTAAATCTTTAAAACTATGCAACGTAATTTGATGCATTTTTTTAATAGATAGAGTGATCCTCAAGGATTATATTATATAATTTATTAGATTTTAGACAAAGCTGGCGAAGCCGCGGGCGGAAAGCTAGTAATATTATATAACCTTTAGCACTCAGGGATCATAAACATCTAAAACATCTAATGACGAAAGAATTTTAAAACGGTCTAGTAGTTCCTGAGGTGAGCGCGTGCCAACAAACAAGCTCTTCAGCTTTATATTATTAGCTACATATTCTTGTATAGGTTCTAAAATCTACTTCATTCAGTACAAAGTCCATCATTACAAACACAAATATACCGAAACAATAAACACGTCACACGCACACACACATACCTATACCTACACACATGGTGCGTGCGAATGCTTTTGGCGCCAAAACTTTCTATCGTTGCTACTTCGATAATTTGCACTTCAATATGTTACATCTTTTATCACAGAATACTTAATAATTATAGGTAATACGTTCTTACGTACTTATCTATACCACAGAATAATAACTAGTAGCTAGCTATCTATACTAATATTATAAAGCTGAAGAGTTTTTATTTATTTGTTTGTTTGCTTGAACGCGCTTATCTCAGGAACTACTGGTCCGATTTGAAAAATTCTTTCGGTGTTAGATAGCACATTTATCGAGGAAGGCTATAAGGCTATATATATCATTACGCTAAGACCAACAGGAGCGGAACCACGCGGGTGAAACCGCAAAGCGCAGCTAGTGTAGTAATAAAGTTTAACAGCTTTGAAATAAAACAAACCGCTTTGTTATTTTAATTAATAACATTTTTCACATTATTCACGATTTTAGCAGAGTATTTTCTCTTGGAAAAATGAAAATGGTATATTCATTATACCTATATAAAAATAATTACGTAGAGTCTACGTAATCCATACTTAATAATATTATAAATGCGAAAGTAACTCTGTCTGTCTGTCTGTTACTCAATCACGCCTAAACTACTGAACCAATTTTCATGAAATTTGGTATGGAGATATTTTGATACCCGAGAAAGGACATAGGCTACTTTTTATCCCGGGAAAATGACGCAATCCCGGAAATCCCACGGGAACGGGAACTATGCGGGATTTTCATTCAAAACGCGGGCGAAGCCGCGGGTGGAAAGCTAGTTATTTCATATAGGTACGTCGTAGACTAATTAATATACCTAAGTATTAAAATCATAAATCACAACCAATTATTTAGTACTCATTCGTTAATGTATTTCGGTAATAAATGCAAATAAACGAAAGAAGCTAATTGCTAAATCCAAACACATAATATAAAGAAAGGTTACACTGTACATAAAGGTAGGTTCCCACACATAGAAAACTTAACATCTATATGTTAAACAACTTATTAAAATAAACCTTGTAACTATGCACAGTGAGTATCATACATAAGCCCATAGGAGGTTTAAATTTGAATAATTTCACAAATTTTCATAATAAACCTTAATTTATGCGGTCGTATAGAAGAGGTCAATGAGGTCGACTTGTAAAAAAGTTTAAGTATACATTTATTTCGTAAATGTAATATTTTTCAAAACAGTTCAAATAGAAAGTTAATTTATTATATCCAATATTCATATAAAAACCTATTCAGTCTCCTTTCATTGTTCACAATTACTTTTATAGACAAGTGTATAATATTTTATTCACTCACTTTTCACGTAGGATCGATCAAACGAAAGAAAGACGGCAAGTGCCTTTCTTTACCTTTGATCTGATTTCGAACTACAATTACATAAGAGGAAAACTAAATAAATTATTATAAACTAGGACACTAACAGCATAATATCATAAAGTTTTCAACACAAAGTTTACATGACACCAAATAACCAAAATTAGCGCCTTCTGAACAAGGCACAGTACACAGAACTTACAGTAGGTATATTTATCACTACATTGCGTAGTATAAAACAAAGTCGCTTTCTCTGTCCCTATGCATGCTAAAATCTTTAAAACTACGATTTTGATTCGGTTTTTCTAATAGATAGAGTGATTCATGTGGAAGGTTTTAGTACATATATAATTTATTAGGTTATAGACAAAGCGGGCGAAGCCGCGGGGTCAAGCTGGTTTAGGTATAAAAAATGTACTACAAATTGAAAACCCACCATCATCTTAAATCTGAAAGTCAGTTAACAAATGAGTCTGTCACAGATAATGAAACCAAGTGAAATATTAATATGGACCATTTCATATTATGAAACTGAGATAGGTAACCGCGCCTGGCGAAGATGCAACATTTCAACACACCGGGCCGCACGCCCTAGTTGCGATCTTTAGTTGCCAGTCATCGCTAGATTATAGACATTCTACTAATATTATTAATACGAAAATTTTTATGATTGTTTGTTTGTTACTCTTTCATGCGAAAACCATTGTACGACCTTTGGTACCGGAACAAAATTTTTAAGCTATAGTTGTGATGTATACCTATAATTATTATATATGTTACCGGAAATGTATGTAATCCGTCATTGTATACAATTCCTAGGAAATGTATATAATTCCTAAAATCGCACGGAAATGTGTGAAATAAATTATTTTATACACATTTCCTAGGAAATCTATACATTTCCTAAATAGCTATCGGAAATGTAAAACATTTAAGATATTGATATGTCGCAGGCAAATTGTATATAATCTGGCCGTTTACAAACGGTCGGCATTTTGTAGTAACTATGCCGATAATTCGTAATCAGAAATTTTTGGTTTGGATAAGGGGGTGGGTTAGGTTAGGTTCGTGTTTTTTAAAACTACACAGAAATAGGATTCGTGGGGCTCCGTCGGCTCGCGACCGTCTTTTTGTAGAATTTTGGAAAAAGACGAATTTTCGGCATATTAAAACAGCTAGCTGTAATGTAATACGGCGGATTATACAATCCGACTGCGCCAAATATACGCGAGGACAGCGGGACGAGGGGACTGATTACTTGCCAAATGAAAATTTGATTTTATAAGAATAAATATAAGTTGATTTTGTGATATTTACGTTAAAAGTTAGATAGTTGATTTTTAAAATGTTAATTAGTAAGATAATAATATGAACATAATATAATTACAATTTTACGGTATGACTGTTACCCGATTGTATCAATAAGAGCTATAATAAAAAAAAATAACAACGTGTTTTATTACAGAAAGCTAAATGCTTTACACATTTCCTAATACGATATTGGAATTGTATACAATTCCTAGGAAGATTATACATTTCCTAGGATATGCATGCATTAAATAGTTTTTTAAACAATATTTTATACATTTCCTAAATGGTATCGGAATTGTACACATTTCCTAGGAATTGTATACAATTCCTTGATTTCATACATTTCCGGTAACATATACTGTACATTCTTCTAATATTATAAACGCTTAAGTTTATAAAAATTTATGGATGTTCGTTATTCTGTCAATCGAAAACCACTGTACTGATTTTGGTGATACTGCAGTGATGCAGCTCATGTTTTAGAATAACATTTACAAGCGATAGATATACCTGGTTTTGCTTGGTAAAACCACACGGCACAACTAGCATATCCTAAAGTAAACTCGTTGAAGTTGGATGAGATACAGTCTTACATGCAAACATTAAACTAGGTGAATTTACGAACATTTGCGGAGTGTATTAAGACTAACTGTGAATGAAGGACGTCTTTGTCTTGCAGTTGTCTTGTATCATCACCGTATTTGTGGAATAATCTTGTCATACCTTTGTCATACGCACTCTAAAGACACACAAACTAAATTTTGATATTGGAAACGTATGCCAAATGACTAACATCTTTATATTTACAGATTCTGAACCGTCGGTGTCCCTGGATTCAAAGTAATTTCTGAATAGTAATTTAATATTTAAAGCTTGTAGCTTTGTTAGCTTTTAAAAGCAATGTTGTGCAATGTGCTTATCACTATGTCACTAGTCGCTTTCTCTGTCCCTATGTCCCTTTGTATGCTTAAATCTTTAAAACTACGCAACGGATTTTGATGCGGTTTTTTTTTAATAGATAGAGTGATTCAAGAGGAAGGTTTTAATTTAGTATATAATATAATAGGTTTTAGACAAAGCGGGCGAAGCCGCGGGCGGTAAGCTAGTTTTAAATATAAATGAAATAAACGTGATTGCAGAAAAAGTGTAAGAGATAAATAATAAGCAAAGAACTTCACACATCTATAAACGTAGAGTATCATTTAATAACTTCTATTATATACCAACTACAATTAACGTGTTAATTCAAGAAAAGCTTATTCACCCTCCGTCACCACACATTACTGTCAATAATTATTTATTACAATTTATTGGCAACCATTCCACGTCCACTAGTAGTTGATCTATTACACGATTGAACTGGTTATTCTATTGTAAAATAGAACTAACATATATCTTCACAATCGACAGCGTTGGCCCAACAAATGATTGTCAAGGTTTGCCGCCATTACTGCGTTTACGAATAAACAACTACAATGACCCCACATTGTGAAAATGGCCCATTAAATTAATAAAAATAGCTTTGAATTCAATTTCTATAATTACATAGTTTGTCGTGTCGTTATTGTGATTATCTGTTTAATCGCGTGTCCCTTGACAACTATTCCCTAAGGCCTAAACTATTTATTGAGATAAAATTTTTTTATTAGTTAATGGATAAACTTAATAACTCAAGTTACAGGGTGCATTGAATTAAGATGGCATTCGCTGTACATTGATTGAATTAAAACTCTAATCAGCTTAATATGGGAGCTAATGAAGACTACATTCAGTCACCTAGTACCTGCCTACTTATATCACACGATAAAGTACATTTGGTAAAAATATTGTAAGTATACCTACCTATCACAATACAATGTAGCATTATTTTGAGTTTTTAAACAAGATTCTGTATAAGTAATGGATAATCATGTAGGTATAAATTTTACGGGCAATTTGATAAGTCCGGGCACTATTAATAATGGTCAGTTTGTATTCATAATGCACAGTTAATCACGTTGCCCGTAACATATACACAATTTGTATTTCGATGGATATGAACTAAAACGAAGGCGACTCGCCAGTGTTTCGATTAGATATTAAATAGTAATAAATAATATGTAACCCATGGACGTATAAAAAAAGACGGACGGTATATCGCCTAAACATTGAGTGAAGCCTAGTAATGGCGGCGACACATCCATGTGTGTGTGCCAGATTGATTGCCAGATGCATTAAAATTACCCCACGCTTTAGTATTTTTATTTTTCAATTTGTTATACATTTTAGAATATTAACCGGTTAAATTTTTGAAAAATGATCCCCGAATTTCATTATTTTACATAAATAACCTTAAAAAAATAATTTTCATTTTCGATTTTCACAAAAACTACGCATTTCCGGCAAAAATGAAAAGCAGTTTGCTATGAAAAGTCACTACCCGCTATCAATTATACAGCACAAAATAACGAAATTCGGGGATCACGATATAAAAACGCAGCCTATTAACCTATGCATAAAACAATTAAAAACATTTAAAAGCAGCAAAAATCAAAATTGTCATTAGTATAATGAGCACATTCTTTAAAAAATAACAAT
>CAJQZM010028148.1:0-15089 GCA_907164665.1 Colias nastes | reverse complement strand
TATATAAACAGTTCGTGCGCTATGCATGGACAGTCACGGGCTTGTCGGGACGCGGGTGGGTCGCATTAGGTCGAATATTAATTACATACGGATAAATATATGTAGTTTAACGAAATATAACCTTTGCGTAGTTAATCATCTTTTATTATTACACCCGCACATAACAAGCCCCTACATTGGTGACCCCAAGATTGGTGACTCCCGACGATTAGTGAACATAATAGTGAATTGCATAGATATCGTTTGTTTACAATTAAAAATGAATCCGGCAGTTCCAGTTTCGTCGGTACCGTTAAACCTCGAGCAGTTAGCACAACTAAAGCAGCGGATAAACCAGCTGGAATGTGCAGGCTCGAGAGGAAAATCGTTTAGCGGTCGAAGGTATGGAAATAGCACGCATCGTTCCGCATCCCAAAGTCGCAATCGTGCAGGAAGCTCAAAACAGAGAAAACCAAATTGGTTATGTTTTTTCATTACTGCTTTAAGCATAACGCCAGCAAGTACATTCAACCTTGTTGTGCGTGGCAGAAGCAGCAGGAGAGCCGACTTTTAATTTTACCAGTGTCGAAAAATAACCGATCCGCGAGTGAGTGTACTGTGTAGTGATTATAAACCTTACGCGGCAAACGGTAGTGTATTGTAATTATCTAATTCGAATGACGTTTCTAATAGGTTAAAGAATATAATGTTACCGGAAAATGGAACATTTATTCATTGTAATTTAGATAATGTTAAAATTAGACCCTATTTGACTGATAAATTTCGACGTATATTGCTTTTGATAGTGTACATAATTTATGTCATCCCGGAATAAGGACTACACGCAAATTGATTCAAAATCGTTTTTATTGGCCAAATATGAATCGTCACGTTGGCCAATGGGCTAAAACATGCATTGAATGTCAACGATCGAAGGTTAATCGACATACAGTGTCAGGTTTTAGATCGTTTCCGCAGTGCGATAGGTTTGAACACATTCATGTTGATTTAATTGGACCTTTACCCACTTCACCCGAAGGTTTTAGGACGTATTGCCTAACCATAGTGACAGGGGGACGCGATGGCCAGAATGTTTTCCTACGAGAGATATAACTGCTGAAACGATTTCGCGTGTAATATATGACGGATGGATCTCTTTTTGGTTGTCCGAAAAAGTCTTGAGTATGTAAGTAAATTACGAGACTCTATTAGGAAATATCAGTCAGTAGCTATTAGGCAGAATGAAAGACGGAACATATTTATTCACCCCGATTTAGAAAAGTGCGATTATGTTTTTGTAAGAAACGACGCAGTACGTAAGCCTTTATAACCAACATACGACGGTCCTTATCGTGTGTTGAGTCGAGAGTAAAAGGTATTTTACATTCAAATGACTGGCAGGAAAGTTAGAATATCTGTAGACCGTCTAAAACCTGCATATTATTTGAATGATGATAGTGATACGATATCTGGGGCAGATACTAAGGTTCCGTTACAAATTCCAAGTAGCGAATTGCCTAATACACATACCACGCGTAGTGGAAGAGCTATACGATTACCGGTACGATTTAGGTAATAGTATTGTATTTGTAATTGTTTCAACTATTTTATATTTATTAGAATTACGATGATTATAAGTATTCTTAAGACTTCATAGAAATGTATAATAAATACTTAGTAATCAACACATCGTATTTAATAAATAATAGAACTTAAGTAATTTTGAAACGAGTTCATTGTTTAACGTTTTAAGTATGGTATTTCATATTTATGTTTGTGTTGAGTTTTGATTGAAATGTTTACTACTTAGAAATTTAAGTACTTTTGATTTATGGCTTATGAGTGTATAGTAATAGCCTTTGTAATATTAAACGATACAAGTGTAAAGAACGTATTGAGATTTGAAATGTTGATGTTACTAAGTGTTAATTGACGTGTAACAAAATATCGCACGCCACTTAGAAGACCCAACCGAGTTTTTGTAATAACATAAATAGTCCAACTTAATTAGGTGTTAACTGTTAACCACTTGTATGCGTTATGATTGATTTATATTGTGAACATTTTTTATACTTTATATTGTAAACATTTTGTAACCTTATATAGCGACACTTTATATACACCCATCTGTTTATTGTTTAGTTTAATTGTAAGTTTTTTTACTTGTATACCCTTTTTATTTTTTAAGGGGGGAATGATGTAGCGACGACAAGCCAATTTATGAGTTATCCAATTTCAAGTGTAGCCCAAAGAAAGTTCACACGGTAACTCATATATAAACAGTTCGTGCGCTATGCATGGACAGTCACGGGCTTGTCGGGACGCGGGTGGGTCGCATTAGGTCGAATATTAATTACATACGGATAAATATATGTAGTTAACGAAATATAACCTTTGCGTAGTTATTCATCTTTTATTACACCCGCACATAACAAGCCCCTAAAATGTGAATTCTTATTTAGATGGACTAGTCCTAAAAAAAATTTATATTGCTTTATTTGCTAAAAAAACATTAGTTTAAACTGTTTTGCATAATATGTCCCAGTTAAAAAGGATTTGGATATTGAACTGGCGTTCACTTGAGTTTACACATTATAAACACATTTGAATACATAATTTTTGAGATTCTATGTTAGTAATTAAAATAACAATTATTCTAAATTTCAGGGTTCGCAAATTATTATCCCTAAAGTTGTTCAATGATGAAAATGATAAAAAATGGAAGAAGAGCGTAGTTGATGAAGATTTGGAGTTACTATGTCATATGTGTCAGTCAATTTACATTATATAATACATGGAAGGTGAGAATTATGTTAAAAGCTGTATTATTAATTTTCTTGGCTGCATATTTGATTCGATGTCCCCGAATTTCATTATTTTGTGCTGTTTAATCGATAGCTGGTAGTGGATTTTCTTAACAAACTGCTTTTCTTTTCCAACGAAAATGCGTAGTTTTTGTGAAAATCGAAATTGAAAATGATATTTTTTAAGGTTATTTTTGTACTAAAAACGCAACTTAAAGTAAAATCTTAAGCCATTATAGTATCAAAATGTCTAATTATCACACTCACACGCATTAATTTTAAATATATTTACGTACCTATTACTTTATTTACATATTACAATTTATTTTGTTAAAATATTATTTTAACAATTTAGTATAAATAGCCAAAAATCGTTCCATATTTTGTATTCACAACAAGCCAGATAACACAGATTAGTTAATATGACGCAGATCACAGATTAGCAATACAAATATACTAGCTTATCATAGAGTATAAATGATACATTTTAATTTTTAATGTTTTTTTTATAGCTCACTTGCTTCAGTTTTTAAAATCGATTAACTTTTACTTTTAGTATTCAAATAGGTAGCGAGGAGCGAAGCGACGAGCGTGTTAGGTTAACTGTTGAACTGCCGCACGAGCCGAGCGAGCGAAGCGAGCGTGCCGCGGCAGCGGCCGGCGAGTGCCAGAAGCGACTTTAGGGCGATTCCCACTCAAACAAAAAAAAAAAACTACGTAGGTTTAAACAACCTGTTTTTATTTAAGTATCGTAAAATTTTTGTTATTATCAAATGCTTTCTAAATTAAAATTATTTTTGACAAATTCATTTTAAAAATCACTTTCTAATTATGTTTATTATCTACAATCGTGAACGCGTCATATAACATTTATTATCTGTGGCATGTCGTAAATACGTGGTAAATACAAACTTAAATTTTTGGCTACATATATACATTTTCAGGTAATATAATTTAAGAAATTGTTATAAATAAATTAATAATACGGCAATATATTTAAAATATTGCCTGTGTGCGAGATTACTAGAAGTTTTAATACGACAATGGTATAAAAGTGTCGTTTTTAGTACAAAAATAACCTTAAAAAAAAAATTTCATTTTCGATTTTCACAAAAACTACGCATTTTAGTTGGAAAAGAAAAGCAGTTTGTTAAGAAAATCCACTACCAGCTATCGATTAAACAGCACAAAATAATGAAATTCGGGGACATCGAATCAAATATTTAACCATTTTCTTATAAGACAAAGTCAAGCAAAAATCTAGTTCCTGTGGCCTAATTGGAAATAACTGGAACTTCATTAAGAACATATGTGAATTAAAAAGTATGTGCTTACAATAAAACCTAATATAGGAAACTATAACAGTTTGATCAAAGTAGGTAATTTAAATAATAATTTTCGTATTTCTACCATCTGTTTTAATAATAAAAAATGCTGAAACTTAATGTTACTCTAAAATAAAGTAGTGTATGATTTTTAGTTATGTGTTTTTTATATTTATAGGGTAATAAACCAGATTTTCATCTTGCAATGCCAGGGGACAAATCAAAAGAATTTTATGAGCAGTTCATCCAAATGCTTAGGAATCAATATAAGCCAGAAAAAGTAAAAGGTATTTTTTTTTTCTCGTATAAAGTGTAAAGGACATTTTTAATTAGTTAATAATTCATATAAATGGATTTAGCAGGATAGTAAAGTAGTAGTGTAGCAGCAATAGTAAAGAAAAATTAATATAATGATCAAAGTCAATATCCAACAAACTATTCAAAAAAATATTTTAAAACTAAAAAATGAGTAGAATATCTTTTATACTTTTATTTTTATAGCTTTTTTAATATAACTCCTGCTTACTATTAATAATTTAATACTCATTTATCAATTTTTTTTATTTTCTTCAATTTACAGATGGTGTGTTTGGTGCCTACATGCAAGTGTCAATACAAAACGACGGGCCGGTTACATTAGAAATCGAATCTCCAGTAAACACTGGAAAAAATAAGAATGCATCTAAAGAGAACGCTCCTTTACAAGCAGAAGAAAGTTTAGAAACATAAATGATTTTATTGTGTGATTTAATAATTTAAATCTTATATAAATAGAATTTTGTAAATATTATTTTTAAGAATTATTTATGATTATAAATTATACAAAGTTTATATTGTCTTTAATTTACTTTTAAATGATTAATTAATTGGCAACCTCCTGTTTACCTATTTTTCATTTTAAAATATCCAACAGTTGATGGTAGCAAAAAGATTCCATACTATAGTGGAGCCAATTTAATAGGCAACATTTGACTCAATTTTATTTTCGTAGGGACGTAAGGTGCCTTACAACATCGATTAAAGTGAATTAATCGAACATATTTCACCTTTTGCATGGGGTTGCAAGAAAGGCATGTTAGTGTTACCATATCTAAATTATAACAGTGTAATAATCTGATGAGCCTCTATTCAGAGCCTAATATTATGAATAAAGGACCATAAAAATTATTGAAAGGCTTATAAATATGTAAGTAGGTTTTCATAGTTACAAAACTTGGAATTTTCGTGTAAATAAAAGACTTTCGTATTAAAAAAAACTTTATTTTGAAGTAATGGTTATTATCTATTAACAATTATGTTAACGTTAGGCCAGTGCGTCAGCAATTAAGTTAGAAACTATTACATAGATGATATGCCTACCGCTAAGTCTATAAGATATTGTTATAAACGCATCAAACTTCATACTAGGTACACACAAACACTACGACTATGGTCCTCCTTGTTAACAGATAATCGACCAAAATTCAAATACATTTTAATACTAAACGAGTAGAAAATAAACTAAAAAAATGTATAAACAGACAAAATAAATGCAATCTATAAAATCCTCTATTTAAATTATGATAATGAAATTCAATAAACGAGATTAAAGGATACTTAAATAGTGTCGAACATTAATATAATTTACGTTATTTTAATATTATCAATTAGCCTGTGTGCCGCATGATTACTATTTCTATACGGTGAAATATAGATATATAATCACTGTTTCCGTTTCACGCTTCTATCAAACACTGATTTTTTCTAGAATTTTCAATTCATCACCAATCAAGGCACTAATCGTTTTGGTATATTGCTGATACATCCTCACTCCTAATTCAATATCAATCGATGCGTAAACATGCGCTTGTGTGTGTTAAGATTACAATTTCCTTTCCTTATGATAAGAGTTGAGATATAGAGTTTATAAGAGTAACGGAAACGAAATTATGCAAACGTCGGAATTTAGTGCGATCCGTTAAATTTATAAATCTATATTTTCAACAAGGATTCTATATCTAACCGAATATTATTACTATTACAAAAATATCTATCATCTATTTCTAAAGTAATGAAATAAAGTGTTACTGGGACAGGCTAAGGATTTTATGAACATATACCCTTTCTGTTAAAATGGACGTAATTTTAATGTGTGCACGTTATATAAATTAAATCCGATACTACTTAAATTTAATAGATTAAAAATATAAATTATTAATGATTTCAATGGAATAAATGCGAATGTTTGCACCGAGAATGCTTATATTAGCTTTAGATTTAGTATTAAAATCACAAAAGATTGGCGCTACAACTGTATTACAATAATTACAATTATAGTAGGTAAACTAACGGGATATAAAATTTAATGTGCTAGTTAGACTAAGAACAGCGTAAATACTTAATATACAATTTTAAATTAGGTAGGTACCTACATTCCACAATTTATGATTACAATACGCGCATAGACAATTCATTCGCCTGTCAAAAAAATAGCGCCAATCAGATGTGATTCGAAATTCAAAATTCGAGAACGTAGTTTTTTGTTTTAACGAGACGGCGGTAAATGAGTGTTATTTGGCCGCTTCGGTGACCGTTGCTGTGATGTTGGTAGTCTACCAGAGCCCTGACGAGTAGCCGCCGGGGGGAACGCGGTTATGAAGAATGCTGCTGTGGCCGTTTATCGATGTCACCATGTTAATTTGACCGTTCATTGATTTGTAGCCGTCGCCGGTGATCGGGTTGCCTTCTGTAAATTTAAATATTGCATTAGCACAAATGTGTTTGTGAACAGGGCATCATGCAAAGTTATATTCAAATATTGAATACAAATTATAAATATGTTTAATAAGAAAATTTTAATTTATTACACAATAAGCAAGAATAATATAGAGTGAAAAGCTATTTAAATTACATGAACGATACAATGTTTGTGGAAACAAACAAATCGCAATTTAATCTTAGTCCATTTGAACCCATGAAATAAAATGTGTAATGATATAAATAATAATTTAAACACATGAAAATGACTTTCTTTGTTTTGCGATTTATGATGTTTACAAGCTACTTATGATATAGAAATTTCTGGAATAAGTATAAATCTAAAACATTTTATTTAAAAACTCTACTGCGTACGTTCATACATGCAAATTAAAACAACATTCAACAATTTAGGCCTAACGAAGTCTATCTAAGGATGAATCCGTATATAATAGTACAAATGAAGCTAGATAAAGTTAAAAAACATTATTATTTTCTAAATACATATACCTAACTAAATAAGTGTAGGTCAAAAGACGATACCATAGAGTAGAAAAAAAACTGCGTGCTCTACTTATTGATAATTAATTTATTCTAAATTAACTACAGGAATACATAATATTATAACATTAAAAAAACAACAAAAAGCATAAAAATATAAAAATAACAAAGTTACAACATCAAATGCTAACACAAATCACAACTAAATTTTTCTATTAAATACTTCTTTAACAACACCAAAAAGCCTAGTATTGAGCGCTTAATTTAGGGACATGAAGGAATCGTCTCAAAGATTTTTGCAAATAAACTCGAATATTCAAAGTGCTGTAGAATAAGGTCTTTGCCTGGTGTATTATAATTTACAGCCGGTGCTCCTTCAGTCTAAATTAAACACCCACCCATTTCTCTTCGGCGAACATAGTCTACATAATACGTCTTATGTTTGAAGTCCTCTGGGTGTCGGTTTCTATCAAACAGGAATCCGGGAACATACTTATGAAAAATTGGAGGGTACTGGGACCGGGACCGCATGAAGTCTGAAGAGGCATGACATCAGGGATAGGACCGTCTCTTTCGTATTTAAAAAGAGTCGGAGGGGGATCGAGGTTAGCTACAACAAAAGGATCTATCGGCCCGTCCAAACTGGGAACGGGATTATATTTATAGTCAAGTTGAGGTCTTTCTCCTAAAGCGGAAGTCATACCGACAAAAGCATGAGGCGGTAAAGGATGATGCGGTATGTGATGTTCCTTCGGTTCGAGGTAATGTTGTGCTGGAAATGGAGGCCAATGCCTATCAAGAACCAGTTGAGGTTCGAGAGAGTCTGGGTCGATTATTGGATGTTCTATCTCGGGATCATCAGTTTCGAGACCGAGCAGCGTGTAAGGGGTCTGTCGAATGTTTAAGCTGGGTTTGGTCGTGGAGGGTACGTAGTAGTTTGCGGGTTTAGGAGGCCATTCGGGAGTGTAATATCGATGGGTCGGTTGTGGTTCATGAGGATCTTGTGTATAGTCGGAGTCAGCACCTCGCAGGGCGGCGCCCGGATGTCTGCGGCGTTGCGGAGGCAGTTGCACACCGTCTCCAGTCACTGGATTCCTCTTCGGTGGCGAGTACGATACTGACCATTCAGAACAAACGGTTTTCATCCGAAGATAGACTTACATTATACATTATAACAACTTCGATGTTTAATACTAATTCCATTCATCGAATGCAATACTATTGTTCAATAGATATTTAAAGACCAGTTCATGCATATTGCATAGTACACAAATATGATCTTCATTGCTAGATGAGATTCTTTGATAAATTTACATTAAACATAAACATTGTTTGTGATCTTATCAAACAAAATTATTATTGTTTCAAATCTTTGTTTTCATGCTCGGCTTAAACAAAGCATTGTATTATTTTGAGCCATTGTTACAATGTATTCGGCGATAGCATATACACATTTTAGCATAATCATTAAAGTATTATATGAAGGGTATTAAAGAAGATAAGTGTTTATTTGTGAAGCGATCTCTGTAGCGTGCACATATATGCAATTTAAAATGTGCTTTGGGCACGCGAGCCTAATACCACATACACAGAGGTTGCATATTCTACAGAATTAACAACATCTATGTAGGCTTGATATTAAACGAAAGTGGAAAGGAATTCACACACACGCTCTTGCAATACTTATGACGCCTTCGAGATTCTATAATTATACAAATTCTCCACGCCACTATAGTTTGTTATTACAGTCACTAACATTTTATGGGTTTGCTCGGTCTTAAGTAATTTGTATGTTGAAAGTAGCCCTACAGCAGTCAGGTAAAATATTTGTCCGACTGCGACTGTTATAAAACCCACATTCATAGGTACATTACCTATAATTATGATTGCAGTACATAAACGGCATGTACATTGTACATTTAAGTGTGGTTGAGTAACGAAAGTTATAATTAAATATGTTTAGTTTTAATTAGTGTTATAAAATAGCGTACGCGCGCTTGTGGCAGTTTTAATTTATCACTTGTAGATATTAATTATTAGTGAATATGTCGTTATATATGAAAATGAATCAATGTTACGTGTTTATTATTGCATTACACCTCTAACGCATCTCGCTGAATGCTGCCCTTAACTACCAGGACAGCATAAACAGAAAGATGTGTCAGAAGTAGCGATATGAATTCCCATCAACGTTCGATTGGCTCTCAATGATTGCAAGTGCTATCGTGCCTACATCAGAATCGACTCACAGTGGTCAGCTGGCTCCGTCTCACCTCTGCTGGGCGTGGACATGGCGCTCCCGTTCATCTTGGGCGAATGCGCGGGGCTGCCGCCGTTCGCCGCGTCACCGAACTGGATGTGACTGCGGATCGTGTCCGTTATCATTGGCGTCACTGATGACGATCCACCCTGGAATGTGCGATTAATAATGTTAACCAAGTGACATGTAGTAGATAATGGGTTCCTTATAAAATTGTAGCATTTACAACAATTCTTACTCGAAGAAAGTAAATGAAAAGTCGTTTTACATATTAAATATCTTCGTCATTGCTATTTAAGGGCAAGCTCCCTAAATTTTATGTGAATTTGCATCAATATTCTGAAACAGTCACACATACAATCAAAATGGAAATTTAGTATATGATTTATTGGGTCTTTTTCTTTCGATGTACAAGACAGAAACATAATTGTAACATTTTCGCTCGATTCAATTTTTATTCAAAAATGATGCCTTTTTTAAGGATTATTACATTTTTTTTAAGATTTACTTGGACTTTATGTCTAAAATAAATGTTAACAGTAAGAAAATAGAGTTTACTATTGAAGACCAAGATATTTTTTCTCTAGATCAATTATTACTTTAGTTATAAACGAAATAAGAATTGAGACTTACTTTTCGAGCTCGAACGCGATCAAAGAGCGCACGCGATATTCAACTTTATTACGGCTGTATTAGCGTCTAGTACCGTAACCGGTCTCTCAGTGCCAGAAATGAGAAAGGGAGCCTCCTCTTAATTAAAATGCCTTATTTCTCTGATCTGAGAATGAGGACAATGTAGTTTAATAAGCTCCAAATCCATTTTATTTCCCTCGTAAGTCTAAATGTCCACCTTATTTTTAAGCGATTGTCTTTTTTTCCCAACTACAAAATACCTTACCTGACCAAATAGTCTGGAGTGCGTGTCCCTTGGGCGAGTAGGTGTGTCCTTGACGTTGCGCGGCTTGGACGAACCGTTCTTGACGGGACTGCCACCATCCGTCACATCGCCGTTGAAGATCTCCGCGATGCAACTCTTCGGCGCATTTGGAACTCTGAAATTAATTGAATGTAAATTTGTAGCTATATGTTAAGATTTTTTATTTCATTGATTATTATGTCCAAAAGAGTGTGAGTAAGAGTTAAATACCATAGGTCCAAGAAACGATATAATGTGGAAGGTGGATAACATAAAGTTCAAAATAAGTATAACTTCAGGATGAAATCGATGTAATTACATTTGATACAAAGTATTAAACTATAATAAAATTGAAAAACTTAAATCTCATGACGAGAAATTCAGTTGAATTGCCAACCTTTTGAAATAAAAATACAAAAACAAACCACAATTTATCTTAATTTTACATTGTTACTACTTTATACTATAGAAATGGTTGCCAAATTAATACTTCCAGTTCTAAACACTAGAAGTTTTCAGAATTGAGCTCTCCCCATAATTATATTTCATATTAATTGAAGACTGCTTCCGAAACTTTCGTAATAAAATTTGTATTTTGGAGGAAATCCCAGACTGCTTTTCCAAAATATTCTCCTCATTGAATTGTATTTACGTTTTAATGATACCTGTGTAATGAATGCAGCACCCTTTTAGAATCCTATTTACATACGGATTATTTTACCGCAACCCGATCCGAAAAGTTCATTAAAACTGAATGCACATTATGCACTCCCTTCGCCTGAGTGGACATGCATGGTCAAAACTGCCGCGCGGGACGGGCCCACTTCCGCAGGGGGAACCTCGTGGTCAAACACTAATCAATACATTCGCGTTAAAAAACCATTACAATTATTTGAAGGGTCTCCTAACTCAAGTTCATCGACCTCACTATTGGTTTTAATATTTTAATCTCGAGCCAATCTGTTAATGGCGATTTGGATCGCATGCAATGCCCTTTTTCATTATGTAGAAACGTGTTTAGCTCCATATGATTGAAGTTAAACAACATCGCCTCCAACATTCACGCATTATTATTACAATCATTACACGCTCTTCATGAAGTCTATTTTAATTGTAGAGATTTCCACAAGAAAGCAAGGAATAAACACTCCGAAGAGATCTCGGGAGCTGTCAGCGCTTATTTTCTAAATTGCACGGTAACGAAATAATTTCTAAAACAAGATCGCAATCAGGAAAATCATTATCGTTAAGTATAACAAGCTTGTATGCGATCTTATAACGTGCTAGATTTAGTGCCGGGGTGTCAAGTAAATTCAACATGATATTAGATTAGCGGCTGGGATAGGCATAGTACACATATGTATGTAAAATAGGGACGCGTATCCCCTATCCAGTCGAGATAAACGGGGAAGCTAAGCGGCAAACGATCGTAAACAAATGTTTATTTATTCTTGAATAAAATATACTACGGGATTGCCGATTATAATCATACAATTTTGAATATACTTATCCTAATAAAAAACGATGCCTTACGGCAGATGAGCTTAAAACCGGAACATATAGGCGGTAAATATTTACATGCCTAATACTGAGATGAGTGTAATCAGCACATACCTATCAAGTTTTTAGTCAATACAATTTCTATCACTACTTAACTTTGTTTACAAATACATATCATCATCAGAACGTCTGATGATGATATTCGCCGTTTAACATTCTTCAATTCATTCAACCCTATTCCATCAACTCTGAGCTTAACCCTTAAGAAGTAACAGACTTCATGGTATGAAACGCAACCCTACCTTACATGCATGGTAAAGCACCCTTAATGTACCGCCTGAAGCACACGACATGCTGAAGATGCGATAACGAGATGTCATTTATAGCTCGGATGTGCGGCTGCAATAATTTGCACTAGTAAATGCAAAACCATTTAACGCTAGATTAACTGACATATAGATTTAACGCTACATTAACTGACATGAAATTGAATGAACTGTTTAGTAAGAAATAGGCGTGGCTGATGATGACTTTAATAAAATTACTAAAGTTGATTGAATATTGATGAAAATAATTAGAGCTTATTATAAAAGAAAAATATTGTAAAGATGCTCTACATTTTCCACTTGTATCTTTCGTTATCATCCAACTTTATTTGTAATCGAATTAAAAGTATTATCTATTATTGCTTTCAAAGAGCTATAATACAAATATGAAACCTCATACAATATCTAAATGTCAACCTTACTTAATCTACTTTATAAAAGAGCCAATAAAACGTATAATTCCAGCTATTCCAACGGAGCTTAATCGTATTTTTACCCATTTCTTCAGCAACCTATTAGTTCCTATCTAAGGCCAGTACATTACAATTTATGTAGCAACTCATGTAATAGGCATCAATTTCAAATGCGGCCGAGCAAAATTATTCGAGCGTGCATGTGAAAGCATATAAATACTATCTCAGTCACTGCACAGATATTTTATCCATTTACATTCATTTTAAATATCTGAAATTTCAGAATTTCCAGTTTAAATAGTTGATCCAGATTCTTTTCATTTATTGAAATACAGAAGGAAATTAGACATTATTAACTTATTTATATCCTGACAATCGATCGGTAATTGAAAATATTTATCTGCATAGAGACGTATTGAAAGTATTGAAACGTCACACGCGATCGTAAATTTCGTTGTCGACCGCAATTTATACGAAAAACTATAAATGCAAGAACAATCAATTCATTGATAAATGAATTGATTGTTCGGCCGGTGATAACCGGCCAGTTCAGACAAAGAGAAAACAAACATTCACGAGCGTCGTAAATCTAAAACTCCCATTCTTTATAAGTGTTTGATGCGACACTCACGACAAGACCGCGACCGCAACGCACAGTAGCGCGACAGCATAAATGCCTCGCCTTAGATATCTAGATTCTAGATCCAACAATCGATAAGACAGCGCGACATTAAGAGTACCGACATGAATATTATGATAGTTATGTGACGGTTTCAGTATAAATCTCAAAAGATCTGGTTCACTGTGTAGGTTTTGAGATTTGATATTTTAAACACTGTCAGATGTATGATTTGAGATATTGTGTCTATTTTATATGTGGGAGCCAAGTTTATGTAAATACCATGGACTCCATTATATTGAATAGTCTTTTGGTCTAAATCAGTAACAGATATCGTATGGCCCGGTTCCCACTACGCCGGACCGGCAGACCTGCCGCGCCGGTAAATCTGCCGGAAGGGCTAGTGGCTGTACAATTTATATTATGAAGCTATTCACATTATCCCGGGTCCGGCATTTTTGCCGAGACCGGCATTTTTACCGAGCGTTTTGTCACTACGAATTGCCGGTAGAACGACCGGGCCCGGAGTAATGTGAACGAGTTTGTGCCGCCAAATACATTCTCTGAAACTTGTATCTCGTACTCTTATGTCTAGTCGTCCCAGTAAATCGTCAAAAGTGGTTGCTGTCATTCGAAAATAATTGAAGAATATTAATTCGTCTCTTCTAAGTTCACCCATTAATGTTTCAAATGTTCCAAGTGAAAATCTTTCCTGTAAAATAGGGTGTACCCAATGTTTTCTTTTATTTTGCCTTCTATTTTAAGATACCACCACAACACAACAATTTCGTCGTCCATTGTGCGCGCAGGTCCAAATTCAACTGAGGTAAGTACTTGACTGTCTGAATTTCTTCCGGGATCCGATGTAATGTGAACACTCTGTCCGGTGTCCGGTTACCGGCAGATCTGCCGGTCCGGCGTAGTGGGAACGCTGCCTATCCAAGTTATGAAAACGCAATCTTTGACCACAAACTTATTCAAAAAAAGAAAACACTTTTTAAATTAAGAATCCTAGTCTATGGTACAGAACACAGACTATACTCCGCATCGCAGATAAGTAAATCGATAGCGCGCTAGTGCGGTTTCCGGCCGCTATGCACCACTGCTCGTCTGTCACATGAAAATGCCTACAACCATGAATTGCATTGCACACCGCATGCAATGCCATACTAAATCTCTGACTAAGTACTTTTGTGATAGATGGTGCCTTCATAATATATTTTTTTTATTTAGACACAGTTTTATTATAAGGGGTTATCTTTACTTTCATATTATGAGCAATCAGAGCAAACTGCGCGGGTTTTACCTGAAAATAGTCAAGTACAATCAATGGTCTATCCATTTTCTTAAAAGATTAGAACAATTTACGTAAAATACACAATCAACGTTTTTCATAGAGGAAATGAAAGGGGACTAGATACATTATATCGAAGCCCAGTATAATTTAACCAAGGGAAAAGTCCGTTAGAGCAAATTGCTCTTGTGGGTGTGTAAACAACGCCATGTTATAGGTACATACATTTCATTAAATAATAATAGCTGTCAGAATAAAAACCATAACAGAACTCGTCATAATGTTACCATCCAATATAATTATAACATCTTCATTTAGATAATTACTGTTTTCAATGCATTAGTATAATCAGCCAAAATTATTGCATACCTTAAAGGGCTGATAGACGTACAAACTTTAAAATCGCGGTTTTAAAG